>CAWUFW010021502.1:0-119007 GCA_963921515.1 Calotriton arnoldi | reverse complement strand
TAGAAGACCATGTTTGCCAATCAATTGGAGTACCTTGAATTTTGAAGTGTGTGTTGTTCTCGAAGGACACCAAGTTAGAGTGCTTAATTGGAACCTGCAGGGTTTCGTCTAATTTCAACAAGGCCTGTTTGGTGGCTTGGAAGATTGGTCTAGCTGGGAGGGAGGGTTTAAGTTTGGTGGAAAGTAGCATAATGGGATAATGATCGTTGAGAAGTGCTCTTTTGACAAGAAACCAGGCAGGAGTATACTCCTGAGGGGATGAAACCACATAGAACTCTGTTTGGCCATAAAAGTTGTTTGGTACGACCGGAAATTTGCAAGGTTTACTCCACCTAGGAAGGTAGGGAAGTGGTGTTTTTTGATCGATATTTTGGGACGTTTATTATGCCAAATAAGGTGTTTAAGAGTCTATCCAGGCTGCGGTGGAAGTTGTCTGAAAGGGAGACTGGGTGCATGAATATAAGGTAATTTACTATCAAAGTAATCATAATTTTTATAGTTTCGATGCATCCCCAACAAGTGATTAATGTAGGGTTCCAGTTTTCAAGAAGATTTTGAACCTTCTGCAGGATTAGCTTCTCATTGTGCTGCAAGTTATCCATTAGGTCTGTGCCAAATTCTATACCTAAATATTTCAAATAATCAGTCTGCTATGCCAGGCCAGATTTACCTGTAACTTCTTTAGAGCAGATGTTATTTAGACCTTTCACTTAGGATTTTTCTCTATTGACACTATAACACGCAACCCGAGCATAATTCCCGATCGTATTAATGAGTGCTTCAATGACGGGGCAAGAGATATCTGTCATAATCAAAATATCTGCGTACGCAGCTGCTTTCACTGTTGTATCTGTGAAAGTGACACCCGATATGGAGTTGTTATTCTGGATATTGTGGAGAAGCGGTTCTAGGGTAAGGATAAACAGGAACGGTGAGAGAGGGCACTGCACCACACCTCCCACATTGTCCTCGACGCAAACACTTTAAAAAGAATCCTGCTCCTCGCTAAAACTCAAAACATGAGCAAATCGCCTGTATGTTTTTTTCTGAGAAAGGTGGCAACCCTACCTCTCTGGATTGTATAATTCTTTCTAACACATAAATCCAGCGCTCCAAATTGACCGCAAGGGAATGCTGCAGTGCTCTACAAAATGCTGCAAATAAAAACAAGCACTGGCAAAGACAATATGTCTTGCCATCATGACCTATTGGCTTTGCCAATGTTTTTTTCCCATTATGTACAGCATTGCAGTGGCTATGCAGTATGGCTTGAGGGGGCGGGGGGAATGGGGCACAATGACACAGGGGTTGCGTCATTTTGCAGGCAAGTGCATACATTCAAACAGGCATGCACACACCTACAAAAGGGCACAGGCTTTTTTCTTTTTATATACTGATCCGACATGAAGCAGTAAATAAAAAAGGTAGTGCAAAAGCATGTTTTAAAAAATAACAAGAAAAGGGGTGAGTGGTTTGGGTTGGGGTGAAGAAACACAGAAAGTGGGGGGGGAAGCAAAACGGGAAGAGAACGTGGAGACAAAGGCAGTAACATATGGGCAAAAGATAGCAAAGTGTAGCGCTGTCGGAGAAGCACACAGGGAAAAGAGCACAACACAAGTACAGGTGGGGGAGAGAAACACAGGGGCTACAGAGAGCAAAGTGGAAGGGGGAAGAAGCACACAAGGGAGACAGCTGGAAAATACATTTATTTTCTTGGAGTGCTTAAACAAAAAAGCGAGCAGAGCAAGCATAGAAGCCAGCCAATTAAAGAGATGGTAAAGAGGCTGTGCTCCATGGCCGGGACAAACACAAGATGGACAGGCTGAAACAAGTAAAGCTGTAAATTAGAAAGTAGGCAAATGAGGATAACAGAAAGCCAACCACAGCTCTGCCAAGTGCCACGCATCAAGGGTAAACTTCACGCATTTCTAACATTTCCGCAGGTAATACCGTCTCCCACTACTCCAGTCTCTCTCCCACAGCACCGAATCAATGACTACCTTTCCTCCAATTACAAACTCCCCTACACCGGCTATGGAGCCTTCATGCCCTACAGCGCCGAGCTACCCCACCTCCCATAGTTAGTGCCCCGGGCTCCAGCATGCCGCCTTCGCCCACCACCACCCGGCCTTCTACCCCTACGGCCATCACCAGCTCGGAGGTCCCTCCAGGCCCTAGATAACCGCCTGTGAGTGCAACAGCACCCTGAAGGCCTGGCTGAACGAGCACCGCAAAAACCCAGGCAATGGCGAGAAGATCATGCTCTGTAAATATGTAATAAATATTTGCCAAACCATAATCGCTTCAACCTTTCTTAAAATGTAATCTTGAGTGAATTTGCAACTTGTATATATGTAACTCTAACCACAAGTATCTGTAGTAGACATATGTACTCACTACCATTCTTATGTGAGTCTAGAGTTTATCTGTTTCGTATCTTTTATGTAATTCATGTACTCTGAAGTCCTTAAGTTATGTTATGTTACTAGGAATTTATAGAGCGCACGGCTACTCAATTGATTGTCCCGGTGCTTAAGCAACCTGAGCGTGACTGACTGCGGGCTCTTAACTAGCTAAGTAGTGAGCTATTGCTGGAATAACCAGGTTTTCAGTGACTTCCTAAAGGTGAGGAGGTCCTGTGTCAGTCTGAGAGCCAGAGGGAGACTGTTCCAAAGTTGCTCTGCTTGCACCTGAAAGGAGCGACCGCCAATTCGTGTGCGGAAAAATTTAGGGGTACACGCTAGCTGGAGCACAGCGGATCTCAGAGCACGACGCGGGTGGTAGAATTGTACTCTTTTCCTGAGGTACGGGGCCCCAGTTCCGTGGAGTGATTTAAAGGCCAAAACCATAGCTTTAAAAATTATCCTCTTAGGATCGGGAGCCAGTGCATGGCTTTAAGATGGGGGGACATCTTATGTAATATAACTGGTTCTATTGTAAAGCGTTTTGACACCTTCGGGTAAAAGTTTGCGCTATATAAAGATGCATCGATAAATAAATGTACTCCACATTGTCACGCAGTTAAACTTAAGCACATGCCCGGTGCCAGCTTGCACGATCTATGCTTTTAATTCCCCAGGCAGTGACACACAGGAGTGATGCCTAGAGCCGTTCCCGGTATTACAAGTGGTGTCATGATTATAACTGCACTGCTCCCCTCTTTGCAACAACTTTTTTTGGTTCACACAGAGAAGAGGGCTGGGTCTGTACCCTCGGTGCCTCCCTCAGACTGGTTTGACTCACAGGATCCACACCATGAATTTCAGAGTGTGATACAGCTCTAGTGTGAGGACGTGCTGCCCAAACCAGAACCGGACCGGAGATGATTTGGAGTGCCCTTACTGGATCGATGAAGTCACCCATCAAAGACTCCTTCTGTAAGTCAGTTTTAGGATTCTGAAATGAGCTGTCCAGCTGCCATATGGCTTTCAGCATGTCAGAAACATCTATAACATCTCTGTGCATTCAGCACTGAAATTAAAGTGACATATAGCACAGTTAAATACCCACAGAGCACCAAAGACCAGTCAGTGTGACTAGCCAGCAGCACTAACTGACCAGGCACCAACTCAGCTCAGCAATGCCAAGGCATATACAACCCTCAGCACAGATTATTACCGTCATGCAATGAAAAAGATCTGGCACTAATTCTATATTAGACTACACTTTAGAGTTTATGTGTGTGCTATGTAGTCATGGACCTGTTTATTAGTGCCTAATACCCACACAGGACCTCATTATCTTAATAAACTCTGCAACGGCTGTAAGATAACTAACTGGGTTAGTGTAGCTGCCGCAGTTACCAGAACACAGCGTACATTCAAAGTTAGAAGGAGCAGGTAGAGTTCCCACTTGCTAGTGCGGCACACGATTATCAGTTGAACACCCTATTGGGAATACCCATGTAGGGGGGGGTAAACAAGGGCTTACTCAATCCAAATTATAAAGCACATATTGCACACGGTGCACAATAGATTAAATCAGACAGAACTATGGTTACGTGAGAGCAGTCGTTTTGCATTCCCTATGGGGTAAGAATTCTTGCCGGCATTGTACTCCCGTTCAGGATGAGGACAGCCAGCAGAGATAAGGGTATGGTGTAGGCCACACATCATAACTTGTTAACAAATATACAGTTGGCCTGGGAGGCAAACTCCAATATGTTTTCCAGCGTATCCTGAAATCAGGGATTGGGCGGTGATGGGTAAATGCACGTCCCGGCAACACCTAACAAGAAGGCTCTTATTGGCACAAGAGGGCACCATAGGGATTTCACCCTGAATTGTGGTTAAAGTAGAGCACAGTGGTTCCCAACTCCGGGGAGGCCATCGAACATGCTTACGGTTGGGTAAATAACGCTGTGGGTTTAAACAGAGAACAGTAGTTCCCAACTCAAGGGAAGGCCATCGAACTTGACTACGGAAGGGTATATAAGCCATGCGCAAGCCCACCTAGCAGGAAGGCTTGGTTTAACTCTAATTCAAAATCAAATAAAATAAGAAGGGCCTGGTAAATAAGGCATGGTCTCTGTAGTGCATTCACCACAAGGTTCCCCAGATAGGGATGGGGAACACCTGCAGAGGTAGATGGGAATTGTCCAGCTAGAGGACTGGTAACCTGTCGGAGGTAGATGGGAATTGTCCAGCTAGAAGGACTGGTAACCGCATGTTGCTGAAGGTTATGGAGCCTGCCATGCTGGGGGGGCCCCGGATAACATAAGAAAGGCCTGTTAAATAAGGCATGGTCTCTTTAGTGCATACACCTCAAGGTTCCCCCAATAGGGAACACCTGCAGAGGTAGATGGGAATTGTCCACCTAGAGGACTGACACACCTCTAGGTTCCCCCAATAGGGAACACGTGCAGAGGTAGATGGGAATTGTCCAGCTAGAGGACTGGTAACCTGTCGGAGGTAGATGGGAATTGTCCAGCTAGAAGGACTGTTAACCTCACGTTGCAGAAGGTTATGGAGCCTGCCATGGTGGGGGGCCCCAGATATGACGGCGGCCACATCCAGGGCTTCAGCGGAGTTACAGGGCGATCCGGAGGCTGATTGGTACGAGGGGTACCCTTTCAGGAGCACAATAGGGGTGCATTATGCCAAAATCCCAGTAGTCTTTACGGCAGGACCCTGGTTGAAAACGACGGCGCCACGCTAGTCCTTCGGGCGGTTGTAAGCCTGAGCAACCGGGGGCTTGCCTGGATATGCTCCGCCCCTAAAAAGGCGTGAGTAAAAGTGATGGGCTCGGTTTCCATGCCCCCACATAAATGGTAGCACCGATTGGGTTGGCCACGGTGCAGTTTGGCTCAGGTGGGCAGGGCAGCTTAGGTTAGTCACTGCTGCTTGCCCTTGGATCGCCCGTAAGTTAACCCACCAAGTTGGCATACTCCTTGTATGTAATAAATCTGCAGCAAACTGTTTTCCCAACAAAAACTTGTGTGGACTGTTTATTTTGCGCAGAGCGACTATTATTGCTAAGTGGGGGGTTGCCGATATCGGCACTATAGTCCTGGCAGCCTGAAAACTTCTGTGCAGATGAGACATGTATTAATTTATAGGTAGGAGGTGATCGATCATCTGCACACCATTAGGTAAGAAAAGAAATGACATCACATTATTGTGAAGGCGAGAACAAAAGCTTTAGAGGGTAATCAGACATGTCAACTGCTGCTGAAAGGAAATCACTCATGATGAAAGTTTGAAAGTGAAAGGAAATAATGCAAGATGTTTTCCGGTCGGAGCTCACTTTCAAAGTGGAGAGAGGCAACCACACATAAGTATATGGTTTATGACATGAAGTTATTAGGCGGTTTGACAAGTTGCTTTAGAACTGTTTAGATGTCAGGGAAAGCATAAATCTTCCCCTGCAATATAATTTTCTTTGTGCAAGTCTGAGAAGGTGAGTTTTGAGCATCTGAGGTGCAAGTAGGCTGGGATGTCACCTTGGACAGCTACAGGTAGTTCATATTTTTCAATTGCATTCTGGTACTTTTCGTTTTGCTACGATGAAACAGAACTACAAATACCTCAATACAAAACTATGGACCTGCAGATTTTTTGTTCAGTAGCTTGTGATATAATGCAACTCAACGTGTCACTCATAAGGTAGGCCAATGCAAAACATAGACTTACTGCAAACATTGTAATGTCACATATATTCATATTGAAAGCTTGGCAGCTATACAAACAATGGTAAGAAATGGGCAGGCTGCAAGCCATTGTATGTTCTTCCTAAGCCCATAATATGCATGCATGCCAACAGACCCAATTCAGGAAGAATACTCCAGATTGTTTTAAGCCAACATGTCATTATTTTAGAAGCCGTCCGCTTAAAATTGCCTACTCTGTGGTGATGTGATGCTGTCAGAGCTTCTTGAGTATTCCATGATGTCATCTAGAGTGTTGGTAAGCATCCTGCTCTGAGTGTTCCTTCAGTGGCAGTTGCTGCTTGTGCCTTTGCCTGTGCCAGCTGGGACGGCTCTCTGTACCCCCATAATAAATACTACAACTGGAAACCTACAACTGCGTCCTCTTCTACTTCTCATCATACTCCTCCCAACATATACTCTCTGTACGACTATAGCACAGTGACTTTACGGAAAGCGATGCAGTAGTTCATACACCACTTAATACATATTATGTTTCTAACACTCGTATAGTTTAAACGTTTTTCTTTTAAGTTAGTTTTACTTCTAAGGCATTAATAATGTTTCTTTTGTGTACCTATATAATTTACAAAAATGAACCGAACACCACATTCTAAGATGGCCGCTGCAGGGCGAATCCTAAAAAACAACGGGAAATCACCTAAAACCGATGCACCACCCCAGTTGTCTTAAAACTCAGGAGGGTGGCCATCTTTGAGTGATCTCTTTAACCTAGTTTCTATCCTGCATGGTATCACAAGTCAAGCATTCTTGCAATTTATTTAATTAGTTTGGATATAATTTCTAACCGTTTTTTTTTGTTAATTCAAATAATCTAAAGCTGTTTCACTAACATTTTAATCACGTTTTCAGCGCGCTGCTCAAAACATTGTTAACTACAATTATAATGTTCATTCGCCCGCCTAGTTAACCTCTCTTAGTGCGCAAATGTCTAATTCGAAGGTGAGGCGGGGGTCAATTTCTTTCAGTCGCACGGTTGCCATCGTCTCCCCCTGCGGTGCGCATTCGAGGGACTACTTTTTTTGTCCCCAAAAAACATAACACACCACTAAGAGGTCTTGCGACGACACCGTCTCCCAAATGGTCCCTTCTACGTATTCTACAGAGGCGTCGTAAACACGTAATTATTTGTTAGTGCAGTCTTTTAAAACTTCCATTAGTTCATGTTTCATTATTGGTATGGAAATATATACTAAAAATTGTATTTTCTGTAGCTCATATTTTCAGTACATTCTACTAGTCTCTTTCTTCCTAGAATGGACTGCGACTTTCCTTTTCCAGACATGTAACCTCCTCCATTCGAAGATGAGCGCTCATTTAGCTTCTGTACCCCGCGAAGATTCCGTCTTCTCTTTCTATTTTCGCACCCTTTGTTCCTTTGGGCGGGGATTTGTTTTCAAACCTCCCAATGGCCGCCTTGAGGCTATTGTTGAGTGACAGGTGGGGGCAAAGAGCAAGCCATGTTGTGCACGATAGTCAGCTCTATGTGACAGGAGTCAGGCAGTGACAGCTCAGGCACTGACAGGTGTACAGACAGGCAGGTTCTAAGACAGAGAGGTCTGGTCAGGCTGGGGGAAGTGTCAGTGATCGTATGCTGCGGTAGTGACAGGGAGTTCTGACTAGAGACGGGACATCAAGCAGGGACAGGGAGCTCAAACTGGAACAGGGAGTTCAGTCAGTGACAGAGAAGTCAGACCAAGGATCTTGGGCCGTGACAGCAAGCTCGAACAAAGGGCACGAAAGTCTGGAAGTGACGAGGAACACAGACGGGCATCTCGGGATTGGACTGGGAGATTAGGAAGTGACAGGAACCCATTACCGTGGATGGCTGTTCAGGCTGGAGACTTAAGTAGTGTCATATACCTCAGGCTAGATTAGTGACCACAGCCAGTAGGTAAAGCTGTCGTAGGAATCTCGGGACTGAGAAAGCGCTCCGCCTAGCCTGGAAGGTCAGGTAGTGACAAGCCGCAAACAGCATAGGCGGGGAAATTGGCCTGGTTCAGCAGCATCTTCGGCTCTGGGACCCGTCTGCTGCGCACAGAAGGGCCCCAGGAGGTAAGTGGTATCACCCACGTGGGTATAATCCGATGATCCCCACTCTCTGGGCATTTACATACCGATGCATGTCGTCTTTCGGTTACTTCAGAGTGCAGGATGTGAACATAAGATCTGGTTTTTATGATGATGGGAAAGTGAAATAATCACAGTATGTATACGTGTTGCTTTTCGTATAGGTTGTTGTTTTAATGGGTTAATGCCAGCGCTTCTAAGAGCCGCTACTGCACTTCAAATGGTGCTGCACAGCCAGTTCTGAGCAGGGCTCCTATACTTATAATAGGAGCGCACTTATCCTGGGCTTTTGTACAAATGGGCCAGTGCTAGCACTGATCAGCCAGGCCGCGTCACTTTTAATAAGGCAGTAGTGTCCGTTTCATTTTTAACCAGGCAATACTAATACTCCTCAGCAAGGCTGCTGTACTAATTAATAGCATCAACTCTTCCTAGCAGGGCCTTTGCACTTCTCATGGACCACCAGTACCAACGCTTCTCACCAGGGCTACTTTATTTTTCTTTTCGTAGTTCAAACTCTTCCTAGGATGATGTACATTTAATGGGCCGGAACCATTACTTTTAAGTATGGCTTTAGTACGTTTAATGGGCCAGCACTTCCCAGCATACGTTTTGTACTTTTCACGAGGCTGCATCAGAACTTCTCTGCAGGACTGCTGCACTTTTTTATTTTTTTTACAA
Source organism: Calotriton arnoldi (assembly GCA_963921515.1). Taxonomy (NCBI): domain Eukaryota; kingdom Metazoa; phylum Chordata; class Amphibia; order Caudata; family Salamandridae; genus Calotriton; species Calotriton arnoldi. The sequence continues at coordinate 110,090 of CAWUFW010021502.1, read as the reverse complement.
AGTATACAAAAAGTGATTGATGGAATGCTTGAATTAATTTCAGCCACTGGTAATTACTCGGGCTGCATCTCAGTCCATTGTTATTTTGCACACCATGCCACCTCAGTTTGGACCCAGCTATATGTAAATCAGTCTTACCTTGCTCCAATGTGAACAGTCCAGCCTGAATTGCCAATCTAAGTCCTCCCTGTACCGGAACACAAGCAACACAGGACCGGTTTTATCTTTATTATGAGCTCATCAGCCGGGTATAGCTTGGTAACAGTGACACAGTGTGCACAGGACCAACACCTGGGTATAACCGTCCCACTTAGGGCGACATACTTAAGTATGCAAAAAGTGATGGATGGAATGCTTGAATTAATCTCAACCACTGGTAATTACTCTAGGCCGCATCCCAGCCCATCTTTATTTTGCACACCATTCCACCTCAGTTTGGAAAAAAAGAACTGGACAATAACCCCTTGTTGCAAGAGTGCACCTGAAGGTGTCTGAGATTTGAAAGATCAGTGGTCTGTGGTTTCTACTTGAATGGAGCCCCATGCTGAATTGGATTAGAACATCTTATTGTGGCATTATGAGTATTTGAATAGGAAGGGGAAAATGCAGTGGATAAGTCGGTGTTGTAGTTGACCCACTGCCACTCTTTTGCTAATCTTGGCGAGGTGGAGAATGTTCGAGATGAGGCATTAATTGATGTTACCACTGTGTCCTTTAGATTAATTTGAGACAACTTTCATCTCTAACCTCTTCTAATAGTTGATTCTGCTATAATCTGAGGTGAATGTATCTGGCAACACTCTATACAATACTCCATGCAATGCAATACTTTAAATATGGATGCAAGGATGTGCTTGTTTTACACCATTTTTCTTGCACCCCCAGGTAGTCCAGTGGTGCTGCATATCGGCAAATAACCCCTGACACCACCTTCTTTCACCTGCACCATGTCACGCAGGAGCTCACGCTTGCAAACATCCCGGTACTACCAGGGCGATGAGGATGACCGTGCGAGTACCAGCAGTGCCGGCAGCTCCTTGCTGGGGGGCAGTCAGTCCCTCTACAAAGAGAGCCCTCTCAGGTAAGAGTGTGAGAGGTAGTTGAGACAGGATACACTCCCTTCATTTAGAGGTGGAAAACCACATTTGAAAATTCTGTCTTTGGGTGAGTTGCATAGTGCATTGGTAGAGAGAATGGATGAATTACAAACTGCTCCTGTACTATTGACAGAATCCAAAATGTTTAACACTCCTTATACACAGATGTTCTCTCATAAGAAAAGGTTTTGTGATTGTGAAAAAGTTGATAGGAGATATAAACCAGCATTGGTCACTTTTTTGATAAAACTTTCATCGTTATTAACGTGCTTGTGATAAAATGAACAAGTGTTGTAAAAATGTTTTTCAGTATAAGAGATTGAATGGGAGGGTAGAAGAGGAAGGAAAAAAGAAGAGGAAAATAATAATTGTTTCTTCTTACCTGTGTGACATTGGAATGATAGTAGTATTGTATGTGTAGAGAGTAAGCAGACTAAACAGGAAATTAGGGTTAGTGGGCACTGTTGGGACAGAAAAGTCACCTGCATGGTGACTGAATGCACCCCTGCCCGGACTGCTCCAGCTGCATGGAAATCTAGGATCCGTGGTGCTCATATTTGGTCATCGGTAAACATGGATCATTCATGTGCACCATGACCAAGACCTTTCTCATGGTAATGTGGTCTTGTTAGAGTGGAAGGGGCACACCAAGGGCAACCCTCATAGTGGTAGAAGTCTACTGCCCTTGCCAGGCATTAAGTGACCTGACCGCCGTGGTAGCAGCATATCCGTTTTGAGTTTCGTTTGAGTCAATAGTGTAAACAGGCCCTTTCCTGGGTCACTGGAGCGATGCCTATTGGCCCACTAATGTAAAGTTCCACAGCTGCGTTCTTAAGTCACACGAGCCCTGTGAGACTGTATGGCGCTCCATGCATTGAGTGATGTGTGCGTGCTGTGTGGTACATAAAATGGAGGCCTGTGGGTTCCCATTTTGGAAGCGCAGGCTAGTGGGAGGTGAGTACTGCAACCCTAGACAGGAGATGCAGATTGCCAACATTCCTGAGGGCTGGGGTGGAACAAAGACACTCGAGCAACATTAAAGCTCTCTTTGATCCCAGGAAGAGTTGCTGGTCAATAGGGTGTGGGCTCATTGTCAGGAGAGATAGTGGATTCTGATAAGGCGGGCACTGTAGGAGCAGGAAATCATAATAGTGGGAGAAGTTTTCAGCCTTTGAACCTTTGCGAGACTCATATCAGTGGAGGCTGACAGCCAAGTGTTATCCCCGGTTACTCCCTCAGTGTTGTGGGTCATTCGAAACTGCAGACGTTCCTGCTGTGGCAGGCTGCTCTTTTGACAAAGGACAGGACGGAAGATAGGGCACTTTGAAGATTAACACCCATAACAGTAATTCCAAAGGACAAGACATTAAATCAAATCTGTGTCTGGAAATTGACTATAAAAGTGGGAGTGTGGTTCCCCCAAGCGGTTCATCGGCACAGGCAAGATCGCCACGACTTCGAGCTGCTGCATCTGCTCTTCTACTAGATGGATGAGAGCTCATCACCCAGGAAGCCAAGAATACTTGCCTTGTGCCTGGAGCACCAGCTTTCTGCATGCTTGCCAAGACCTGTGAGAAGGAGGAGAGAGCCTAGAGGGAGCGAAGCCCAGGGAGAACCGGGTCCCGGTGATCAAAATGTGAGGCGTCCGGTCCATTCGAGACTCTTGTTGCGAGAGGGAGAGAGCTGTCCTCTTTCTTACAAAAGCCGATGTGAAGTTTTGGTCCATTGCCCGTTGAAGCGACAATGTCAGGGTCCGCGCCCCCCCCCCCCCCATATGGCAGGAGGAGGCCACCAGGTCTGTCGGGGCTGTCGCTGGTGGAAGTAACATTGTTGGGATAGGTGCCCGTTACAGCCAACATCGTTCTGGTCATCACCCCAGTGTGCCAGTAGGGGGCCACTAGGAACGTTGGGGCTGTCGCCCATGTTGGAGGAGTCCCCTTGACCATGAAAAGGACTCGAGAGCAAGAGCTAAAGCCACCCACCATCACTGCCTCTGCCCATCACCATACCTGCATGAGCCGTGAAGGAGAAGCTGCCTACCGATCCAGAAAGCCATCACCGACTGTGACCACCTCAGCGCACCGCTGACCGCGGAAAGACGCAGTGCATTTTGCTAATCACAGGAGCACTTCCTAAGGCTGCGGCTGAATAAGACTGGAGCAGGGCCAGCAGGCCATTAGAGACTTGCACAAACTCTCTGTGTTCGCACTATAGTGGGCTGAACTTTCATGGCCAAAGTGGGATTTTGTTGCACAGTGATTGTGCAGGCGGCTCCTGTGGGGTCACTTTGAGTAAACCACCAGGATCACATTTGATAGCGTGGAGGATGGAGAGGGAGGACCTGGGAGACACTGGCTAGGAAAGCGCGAGAGCTCTCGCCCTGAGAAACTGCAGTGTATGTCATTTAGTGTGCTTTATTATACTTTGAGTGTGCAATAAATACTTATTTTCCTACCAAAAGTAAGTATTGAATTGGACAATCAGATTATTGGGGGCATTGTTTGTATTTTGAGCCTGGCACTTGTACTTACCTTCCCTCAAAGAGTCTTGTAATGCTCGACCCGCACTACCACTGAGAGTCAAGTGCTGAAGGGGGTAGTACTTGGCCCTAGTTGCTCAGGACCCATAGTAGGACGGGCCATGAGACATCAGGAGTAAAAGGCCACAACCCCCAGGGCTGGGTCTCGATCCCCTGCTTGCCCCATTGTCCTTTGAAAAGGGTTGTGACAGACACATTCTTGGAATGAGTTTTTGAAATACGTATCCCATAGGATTGTTTAAAATTGAAATAAAAGCATCAGACAAATTTACTCGATGTTTGCAAGAACAAGGGATATTAGGTCATATGAAGTGTAGGTGTTATAATATCCTCCCTTTTTGGATAGGTTAGATGACTGAATAAACTTTTTGTACCAATGATGAAATTCTTAAGTATAGCAATCCTATTAGCATTAGAACAAAATTCAAATTTTAATTTAATGATCCTAGCTAAACCGGAAATTGTTTCACTGGAAAAGTAAGTGTTAAAACACGTCAGAAATCGAAAATTCTAGCACGCATTTAATGCAAAAATAGCGAGCACCACTGCAAATAATCACAAGACAACTGTGATTTCAACCAACCAAAGCGGCCAGTTATGTTGCAAACGGAGCTACGCCTTACTATAAGATGAAGGACATGTGCAAATATGTTACCTCATATAAAACGGCTTCTAGGCCTACTAAAGTCATGATACTTAGCCAGCATATTGAGTTTAAAAAGCACTTCAGATTAATAAGCAAATTATATTCGTATTTGATTATAAAGCATATCGGTGCACGTTGTGCTGTCCAGTTACAGATAAATATTGAAACTATAGAAATATGAGATTACTTCTTTACACAAATTCAGTCATGAAATGTCTCAATACTTCGGCTTTCACATAGTCAATATGACTGTCCTCCTCCTCCTCAAAGGTAGCAAGTGGAAAGGTATTGGCAGTTCCTTTATTTCCACAAGTGTGTAGGATGATGCATATTCTTATTTGTATTCAAACATGTAGAACAACCCAAATTAAAACAATTGTAGTGATTATTTCAAATATTTGCATTCTCCAATGTCCAAAATGCTGCCCTCCCACTTCCAGATGCCACAGAGATTAAACTCCAGTCTGTTCTGTAATTTGTGCAATTTCCTGGCACTATCTATTATATCATCTGTTTGTTCATGTATGCTGAGTGAGGTGTTGGGCAGATAAGTGCAGCATTCAGATCCCACAATAGCAAACCCCCTTTGCTGCTAATAAGTAATCTAAATGCCACCCTGTGGCTGCTAATAAGTGATCTAATGCCATCCTGTGGCTGCTAATAAGTGATCTAATGCCATCCTGTGGGTGTCTACTTGATCTACCACTAACCCGAACGCTAGTGCAGTGGAGTTAGCCATTTGTTCCATGATCTCCGCATTTCTTCTCACTTCATCTAAAGCAACTGTTATACCATATGTTGGGATTAGAGCAGAAAATAATCTAGAAGTAGTAGAGGTAGCCTCCCTGCCTCTTCTCCTCTACAAAGAGTGATCAACAAAGTATCTCATAGCAGGAATGATATATCAAAGATAACTAATCCCAGTCCAGTCTAAGGGCAGCCAAGAATTGACACAGGATCCACAAATGAAGTATTCATAGCCTCCCCTTCTGATGGCACTTGTGAATCATCAGTCAATGAGGAAGAGTGAATTCATAAGGGGCAGTTCAAAGGTAATGTTCTGTACAGCAATGCCACTTTACTGTTTAAACAAAAACACGGGAGATAGTTACTTTACAGTGCTCACAGGCAAATCCTAGTCCAGTCAATGCAAGATGAGTAACATCTAGCATGTTCTGTTTGAAAGGATTATTAGACTTTTCAATGCCCTGATAAGAGCTAGGGGATATGCCAGCACACTATGGCATTCACTGCTCATGTTAAAATAGATAAAAGCAAGTGTCACTGTAATGGATGGGCACATCACTGAAAGGGATCCTATCCCATGCACCCACTTGCAAGTTCATGCACATCCAGCAAAAAGAAAGATTAATCATTTGTCTGTACTTCTCCGGCAACAGCACTTAGGAGTTGTTCCCACAGGTGGAGTGGTGGCTCTGTCTGATAACAGGTTCAGTACAGTTAAGCTTAGAAATAGTTTCCCATTGCCAGCAAGGATGTTGCCCACCACCAACCAGACAATTAAGACAGCAGCAAAGATAACAGGCTAGACCCACGGAGGGATCCAGTATCCAAGAGAAGGTTGCCTACCTCGTATGGAGGTGGTAAAGATGAGTGGCTGACGGGGCAGGTTTGTGCATTGGGTAGTGGAGCAGGCAGAGAAGATGGACACAGAGTGCTTATCCCAGTGACAGGTTGCAGGATAGCAGCAGCAGAAAGTCCAGATCTGGGGTCAGACAGAGGTCCAGAGGTGGAAGCAGGATGACTATCTTTAGGAGGAACGGATCATTTGCTGTAAGATGAGGGATCTATGACTCCAGACCCTAACATTTAACAGCTGTGTTGGTAATGAGCAGGACTCAGTAGTGTCCACATCAGCGAGGCTGCAGAGGGGTCTTTCTCTGGTGTACACATATGTACACCCTGTCACCAGGCTGGAGGGAGTGGGAGGCTTCAGTCAGACACTCTGGTATGGTTCCTTGAAACTGAGAACAAAAACTGTAGGGACATTGTATAATCTTTCTGCAGTACTGCAAACCTGCATCATTGTTCAACTGTATATGCAACTTTGCAGCTCATACTGAGCGATCCAAAGGCAGCTTCATGGGCCAGCCAGTGACTATTTCATTAGGGCTCAATTTAGTCTTCTGGGAAGAAATTACTCTGAGGGATGGAGGTGATAAAGGCAGGGCATCAGGCCATTTTAGCTAAATCTCAGAGCATATCTTAGCTATCTTATTCCTGGGGGGTATTGCTCCTTTCCCCCTTCACCGCTGACTGCTGGGTGCTAAGTATACTGAAAATGCTACTCTACTCCTAGGACCAAGCAAACTGCTTGTACTACTGCTTACACAAAGTGTGTTCCTCGGGCACTTGCAAGCTGGTATGGTACTCCAAACAGAGCAATAAAATCTCTAAATGCTTAGATTCTGAGATGGCTTCTACACAGGCATAGGGTTACGCTTACACCCACCCTGAAAACATACACACAAAAAAACAGAACTTATGAATAGTTCGCAAACTTTGACATCTGGATAAAGTCCATGAAGGTGCACAAAGGAACCCAAAGGGGGAGCACCGTGGGTAGTATTAATACCCGTTCTGGCATTGTGTGCCATGCAAATGGCACAGGACTAGCAATAATTTTGTTTTGTGGAAGAAAAGAAGGGCACATACCAATGGGTTGCTCTGGTACATATCCTGTCATCCCGACCTGGGCTGTTCCACAATACAACCTGGCAGTTTAGGGAATAGTAATTTCGGTGTGACCACACGCCCAATACGTTTTCTCCTCACCCCAGCATGATCTCTTTTTTACATTTCTGCTTGGTCAGGACTGTTTTTCTCTCTGAAACTTGCTCCTGCAATTGAGACAAATCCTTTAGCGTTAGTATAAGAAATAAGTTAGTCCTTGTAACAGACACAGCAACATGAGCAGTTTTAGTCAATGCAGGGTTTTTAGTGGCTCGATCATCTAGGATGTTGCCTGTTAAGACAATATCATGGGATACTAGTGTGTGCTGTACTTTACCACCACAAGGCGTTCAAAAAGGTTTTGAACATACTGTCCATTTTTAATAGGAGTCCTGGCTGATCTTAAGAAACCCTTTTGCATCTATAGGTTGTCAGTCTTGTATCACCCCAAATGAATACTTTGAATTCTTATATTCTTATAAGCTCTGGTGAGGTCTATAAACTCTGCAATCTGAGCAGGTCTCACATTTGGCAAGTGACAACTTTCTACAGTCTGATATATGGCACGTACAATGTAAACAGCGACCAGTGCACCATCATCGTTTCTGAGAGAAGATCCTTGAACAAAATATGTTAACTTGCAGTCAAAAACAGACCCATCAGTTAAGTCACCCAGGGTTTTATTACATGGGCACTGACAAGGACATGGCATTCCCCCTCACTGGTGGGCATTAAAGAGGCAGGGTTCATGGCAGGACACTTGGACAGGGTAATGTGAGGAACGGGCGATAAAATGTCATACAGGGATAATCGGGCTGTAGAAAGGTGCTGGTTTTGTTTTGTGAGGAGGTGTACAACCACAGAAGGAGGCACAGCAACAGTTAATGGAGAATATTTTCAGATGCTTCAACACAGTTTGTAGCTGCTATCACAGCCCTTAAACATAGCAGAAGCCCAGATCCAGATCTGAGGAGAAATAAGCTAGCTTTGAGCCTCATGACTGTACTAACTCTACCAGTGCAGGTCCGTTATGTTTCTGACAGTACAAAGTAATGGCTTGGCACAATCCAGGAGTCCAAGGCCAAGTGCTGAAGCTAGTGCTTGCTTGATTTTCACAAATGCATTTTTGGCTTCACTAGACCACTACAAGCGTTCAGGCGTGTCTTTTCTGATATTATCTTGTAAAGGACTTGCTATTTCGGCCTTGCCCAGGTCTGCAATACCCAGCCATGCCCAGAAATGTACATACTTGGGAGACAGTTACCCGGCAGGGTAACGTGTGAATGGCTTCAACTCGTTCATATGACCGGTGGTGCTTGCAGGGATAGATTTCATTACTAAGGTATTGCACTCTCGGAAAGCAGGACTGTTATTTCTCCTTTGAAGTCCTTTATTAGACAATTCATCGAGAAGATAGACTGAATCCTCCTTGCAATGATTATGGGTAACAGACGCCAAAAGCAGATTATTGACATATTGGATTAAAGTAGAACCCCTGTGGAAACCAAGGTATCTCGCTCCTCCTTCAGGGACTGGGAAAAATTGAAGGAGGCCCTGTAAATTGGTGAGTAAGTCTGGTCCACGAAAGCCGATATTTTTAGATTGTGAAATAATAGAGACTCTGACTCTCCTCATGTATGGGGCTGGAGAAGAAAGCGGGCCAAAGGTCCACCACAGTAAACCATTGGGTTTTTGCAGGGATCCAAGAAGGCATGATGGCAGGGTTAGGGACCACAGGGAAGCTTGGGAGAACCATCTTATTAATGGCCCTAAAGTTCTGTAGATGTTGGCTTTCCCTGCCTTGTGTATAGGGAGAATTTGGGTATTACATTTACTAACAATAGGTACTGAAACCCCTTGCATAATCAAATCTGCTATTACAGGGCTGATCCCTTCCTCCGCCTTAGGTGGTATTCTGCAAAAAGAACAATTGATGGACAGAATGCAGAACAATGTCATACATTCACCCCAGTTCAGAGATCTGGGATTAAATCCATCGTTTTTTTGCTCACCATGCCATTCCAGTTTGAACCCAGCCATATGCAAATCAGTCTTGACCCTGTGCCCAATGGGAACAGTCCAGCCCGAACTGCCAGGCCAGGTCCTCCCTGGACTGGAACCAAGCATCCTAGGACCGGTTTCGGGGTTTCACCTCTCATCAGCCAGGATAGCTTGACTCCAGTGGCATGGAGAGCACTGGACCGAAGTCTGGGCATAGCCGTCCCACTCGGGGTGACAAATGCAAAAAGAACAATTGATGGACAGAATGCAGAACAATGTCATACATTCACCCCAGTGCAGAGATCTGGGCCTAAATCCATCGTTTTTTTGCTCTCCATGCCATTCCTGTTTGAACCCAGCCATATGCAAATCAGTCTTGACCCTGTGCCCAATGGGAACAGCCCAGCCCGAACTGCCAGGCCAGGTCCTCCCTGGACTGGAACCAAGCATCCTAGGACCGGTATCGGGATTTCACCCCTCATGAGCCAGGATAGCTTGACTCCAGTGGCATGGAGAGCACGGGACCCACGTCTGGGCACACCCGTCCCACTCTGGGTGACAAATGCAAAAAGAACAATTGATGTACAGAATGCAGAACAATGTCATACATTCACCCCAGTACAGAGATCTGGGCCTAAATCCATTGTTTTTTTGCTCACCATGCCATTCCAGTTTGAACCCAGCCATATGCAAATCAGTCTTGACCCTGTGCCTCATGGGAACAGTCCAGCCCGAACTGCCAAGCCAGGTCCTCCCTGGACTGGAACAAGCATCCTAGGACCGGTTTCTGGGTTTCACCCCTCATCAGCCAGGATAGCTTGACTCCAGTGGTGGTATTCTGGCTAGCTTCTTCTGAGGGTTGACCTACACTTTCACTGATGATATGAACCCCTCATCTTTATTTTATTTATTTATTTACTTGAGTTTTATATAGCGCTGGCTAGACCCGGAGGTATCAGAGCGCTTTACATGAGGAGAGTTGCATATCTTACAAATTATACATTGTTACATAAGGTACAACAGTTACAAGTTACATTTTTAGGTTAATGGCGTGTAGAGGGGTAAGGGGGTAATGTAAAAGGGTGAGGGGAGGGAGAATTTAGCGGAGCATAGGCATAAGGATAGACAAAGCAGGCAGGTGGAGAGGAATTCAGGGGAGAGAGGAAGGGAAAAGGGGAGGTAGCCAAAGAATGAAGGAGGGAAGCGGAGGTGGAGGGAGTAGGGGACACAGCGTGGAAACTGGGAAGTAACTGTGTCTGACGTCCGGCTGGGTGGGACAGGGATCATTCTCATCGTTGGATCCAGTGGACTACAACGTGGACAGTATCTGTGAAAGTTACTTATTTAAATCAGATGACATGGCAGTTTCATTTTCATTGCTTGGATGATTTGTGCTCTTCTATAGTGGTGCGAGCACTGAGTTTACTTGTTCACAAAGTATATTTAAAAAAACACTTTCTGGAGTGCAAAATATTAAATACAGTACAAACTAGCTTACAGATTATATCCCTATCTCACAGATTACGTTGGGAAGTTAGGCTGAGCAAAAAGCAATGTTTATCAATGATGGGTCCCAGAACAATAGAGACTGGATCCGAAATACAGTGAGGAACTTTTTGATTAGAAATGCCGACTGTGTCTTTGGCATGCCCGAGGGAGGTAAAGGAGGGAATTTTAAAAGTTTTTAAAGCTGAGCTCCTGTGTCTGAGACAAGTAGTATGCTTACCATTTAATGACACAATCTACAATTGGCCATTTTGATCAAAAGTGATTAAGGTAGCCACTCTGCCCCAAAAAGTGTGGACAAAAAGGTAAGTTTTATCATATGATATGGAGCTGCCCATAGCTCTAGGGGTTTTGGATTGCGGTGGTTGACTATCTTAATAGTGTTTGTAGAGGTGGGATGGAGCCCTCAGTGAAATGGTGTTTCCTGAATGTTTGGGGTGAAACAGATCTCGCCCGTATGGACTTCCTCTGGTCTACGTTGGGACTAATGGTGGCCAAACAGAACATTGACAGGCTTTGGGGGGCTGATGCAGCACCGAAATTAAGTGAGTGGAAGAGGGACATGGACTGGTGTATGCAAGCGGAGAAGGCAGTCTATGAATGTAGGGGTTGTCCGAACAAATGGACCAAGGTATGGGGGAAATAGAATGCCTATCTCGGGAACCTGTGTACCCTTGTTGTAAGTGCCACTCGAAATGCTTGGGACCGGGAGAGGATGGACATTTTTGCTGTTTAGAGGGTTGCTGGGGATGGGACGGAGGATGGGGAAACATCAGAAATTGATTGGGAACTTACAGCTAATGTACTTTTTTTCATGTTTGTACCAAATGTCACCTGTTTTTTTGTTGCTTTACATGCAAATAAAAAAACTGTGTTTAAAGTATTCATTGCACTGTCGGAACCTCTCGCGCTGCCCTAAAAGTCAGGTTAAGAGTTTTGAATAATATGTTGAACCCCAGACTCATTGGAGAGAGTTGATGCATTAAGTATAATGTTGGGACAGTTCTACTTCCAGTGCCCCAACTGTTCACAGGCAAAGCCTGAACCTCCTGCTCTTTGGGCCTCTTCCCCTCCCCTTCTATTGCCTCTCCCACCTCCATTGCCTCTGTACCCTTTGTTCCTCCTTTTGCGGGGCTCCTCTCCCCAAACCCTTGACTGTTCTCTGCATGTTCTACAATATCAGTGACATCAGTTTTGATTCTGCATTCTTTCTTTCTTGTAATGCAACACAATTTTTAGAGAACGTTACCGATTCGGCCAACTTCTTATTCTGTCATCCTGTGCAGATAGTAATCAACTCACTCCTAACATTCAATAGCAATCCCAGCACGAAAGCAGCACCTACAGCTGGGAAACAGCATTTACAACGCTGTCATTACATCGCAGTGCTATCACAACGCGGTCGTTACAACGACCGCGTTGTTAGTTCGCGATACCTTCACATCGCAAGTCATTAGAACAACTTTCTGTAGGAGGCGCTAAGTTATTGGAAATCAATTCCAACACCTTCCCTACTGTTGCATAAACTGGAGTAGGAATAGTAAATAATACTATTCCTAAGTCCAGCGCGCCCCCTACAGCAAGTCGTTCTAATGACTTGCAATGTAAAGGTATCGCGTACTAACAACGCAGTTGTTGTAACGACCGCGTTGTAAAAGCACGCGATGTAATAGCATGCGTTGTGACATGCTATATTCCCTACAGCTTCCTGAGCCATCTCCGTACAATGTGCTATACTCCAGAATCTCTCAAACACATTTTTAAGTATTTCTAAATAATCATCTGTTGCTTCACCTTTATTTTGCTTACAATTCAAGATCTTAGTCCGGTAGGATTTTCACTAGGCACACATCATCAATCGCGTTCAACAAATCATCCTTTACTGCACTCAACTCTACTTCATTACAAGGGGAAGCCATGACTACTTCTCCACCAATCTTTCTCTTGCTTCGCTTGTTACCACCAATTGTAACTGATTCCCATCTGCCGAGTTGGGTCTGTATACTTTATTCACAGTCTGTAGCTCCTCTGAGAACTGACTAGAGTTTTTCTGGCTGTCTTAAAATCGTTTCTTTTGCCCATTAAATCAGAGGGTGTCCAAGGAACGTGGACCAAAATTCTATCCCGGGCCGCTAAATAGTCTCTTAAGGGAAGAAGGGTGGAGGAGGAAGGGTCTTCATAATCAGTGTGACTTGAATGAAGAGAAGGAAAATGCCTCCTAGACAATTGTTCTGCAGTGTCTCAAACTTTCAAGGGTAGTAGTAGAGGTTCGGTCTCTGCGGTCTCATGGCCCAGGACAGGCCATACCCTGGTCCTGGACCAATCCAATCTGCAATAGTGGAATCAGTCTCTTGTCTTATTACTTGTATCCCTCTACTGCGTGTTTTTATTTCAGGCAGTCGATTGCAGCGTTTGCTTCCACGTTACCTCCTTTGTTTTTCTGTCGCCATTGACCCTGCAGGCACTGATCTTTTTCTGGATATATATATATACATAGATAGATTATATATATATATATATATATATATATATATATATATACAGGCTCCACTGGCACTCACGGGTGAATGGATACATTTTATTTATGCAAACGCGTTTCGGAAAACATCCTTCTTCAGTGCTTCAAATAATATCACAAGCGCATGACATTGACTTCCTAAATACTGCAAGTACCTAACTCATTGGTGTATTGCAAGTCATAGAAAGCAAAAGGGAAATGCGTTCTTCGATTTTCGGCCGCCATAGTGACCGGGCAATTTTCTCCTTGATAGTCAGTTTATATAAAACAGTAATGTTCCATGTATCATTGTCCTCATTGCCAAGCATCTCCCAATGCCATACGCGGCTCATCATGCGCCATTCTCCTCTCGCCTCACCCCTGTTGATGGAACAAGTTGATAACGCTGGTGGCGGTCCAATTCCCGCTCAACCAAGGGTTTGAATAACCCTCAACAACAGTCGGCATACCTTCCTTCCAGCGGTGGTTCAGGCAGCGAATCAATCACAGCTCCAGTTCCCACCCACTGCAATGACGAGCCTTGTACGGCATTGGGAGATGCTTAGCAATGAGGACAATGATACGTGGAACATTACTGTTATATACAAACTGACTATCGTGGAGAAAATTGCCCGGTCAATATGGCGGCTGAAAATCGAAGAACGCGTTTCCCTTTTTGCTTTCTATGACTTGCAATACACCAATGAGTTAGGTGCTTGCAGTATTTAAGGAAGTCAATGTCATGCGCTTGTGATATTATTTGAAGCACTGAAGAAGGATGTTTTCCGAAACGTGTTTGCATAAATAAAATGTATCCATTCACCCCGTGAGTGCCCAGTGGAGCCTGTGATATTGTCCGTGATACCTACCGTCACGTTTAATGGCACCCGCCTTAAAGAGTTCGGCAGCAGTGGGTGGGAACTGGAGCTATGATTGATTCGCTGCCTGTACCACCGCTGGAAGGAAGGTACGCTGACTGTTGTTGAGGGTTATTCAAACCCTTGTTGAGCGGGAATTGGACCGCCACCAGCGTTATCAACTTGTTCCATTAACAGCGGTGAGGCGAGAGGAGAATGGCGCATGAAGAGCCGCGTACGGCATTGGGAGATGCTTGGCAATGAGGAAAATGATACGTGGAACATTACTGTTTTATATAAACTGACTATCACGGAGAAAATTGCCCGGTCAATATGGCGGCCGAAAATCGAAGAACGCATTTCCCTTTTTGCTTTCTATGACTTGCAATACACCAATGAGTTAGGTGCTTGCAGTATTTAAGGAAGTCAATGTCATGCGCTTGTGATATTATTTGAAGCACTGAAGAAGGATGTTTTCCGAAACGCGTTTGCATAAATAAAATGTATCCATTCACCCCGTGAGTGCCCAGTGGAGCCTGTGATATTGTCCGTGAAACCTACCGTCACGTTTAATGGCACCCGCCTTAAAGAGTTCGGCAGCAGTGGGTGGGAACTGGAGCTGTGATATATATTTTGATGCGGTCAGGAAACCCTGGAAGGTTACGCTGACTCGCTTGTCGACAGCAATTTCAAACCCCTAGCTGAGCAGTGAACTGGACCGCCACCAGCGTTAACCACTTCTTCAGCCACTCAGCTTTGAGGCGAGAGGAAAATCGCGGCATGTAAGAGACATTCGTACAGCATTGCGGAGCATACTTGGCAATGATGGGATCTGCAGTCCATAACTATGAACTGGCCGAGTGTTCTCTGATGAGATATGGTGAAGGTGTGCCCACGCTACTTTAGAAGGAGGGGCTTAATAAATAAAAGGAAACTTTGAAATTTGTAACTACCGGAGGCATCTGAAGAGGCTACACGCCAACGCGTCATGCCAGAGAATTCGAATAAATGATTCCTTGAAGCCCTGCCGTGTACCCTTGTCTTTTTCGAAGGAGGAGGATATTTTTCGCATATTAGGGTGAAGCCAGTACCATGCAAAGGGACCCTTCCAAAAAGTGTTCAGGGTGTAGTGGCATCAGTCCGTGAACCGCCCCACGTCCGATGGAGGCAGAGGTCTTTGCTGCCAGCTGACAGTCCGTGATCACACGGAGAGACGGAGTATATTTTACCATGCGTGTCAAGCTTGCCAACACCTGGGACTGCTGAGGTTGGAAGCGCAGGCTCAGGAATCGTTTGTTGCCCAGCACAGTGCTACAATCTCAAGCCAACCGTTCTTCAGCCACTCACTTTGAGGAGGAAAAATCCGGCTGTAAGAGACATTCGTCCAGATTGCGAACCAACTGCATGATGGGATCTGCAGTCCATAACTATGAACTGGCCGAGTGTTCTCTGATGAGATATGGTGGTAGGTGTGCCCCACGCTACTTTAGGAAGGAGGGGCTTAATAAATAAAAGGAAACTTTGAAATTTGTAACACCGGAGGCATCTGAAGAGGCTACCGCCGAAACGCGTCATGCCAGAGAATTCGAATAAATGATTCTTTGAAGCCCTGCCTTGTCCCCTTGTCTTTTTCGAAGGAGGAGGATATTTTTTGCATATTAGCGTGAAGCCAGTACCATGCAAAGGGACCCTTCCAAAAAGTGTTCAGGGTGTAGTGGCTCAACCCGGACCGCCCCACTTCCGATGGAGGCAGAGGTCTTTGCTGCCAGCTGACAGTCCGTGACTCATACGGAGAGACGGAGTTACTTTACCATCGTCTCCAAGCTTTGCCAACACCGGGACTGTGAGGTTGGAAGCGCAGGGCTCAGGAATCGTTTGTTGCCCAGCACAGTGCTACAATCTCAAGCCAACCGTTCTTCAGCCACTCACTTTGAGGAGGAAAAATCCGGCTGTAAGAGACATTCGTCCAGATTGCGAACCAACTGCATGATGGGATCTGCAGTCCATAACTATGAACTGGCCGAGTGTTCTCTGATGAGATATGGTGTAGGTGTGCCCCACGCTACTTTAGAAGGAGGGGCTTAATAAATAAAAGGAAACTTTGAAATTTGTAACACCGGAGGCATCTGAAGAGGCTACCGCCGAAACGCGTCATGCCAGAGAATTCGAATAAATGATTCCTTGAAGCCCTGCCGTGTCCCCTTGTCTTTTCGAAGGAGGAGGATATTTTTTGCATATTAGTGTGAAGCCAGTACCATGCAAAGGGGACCCTTCCAAAAAGTGATCAGGGTGTAGTGGCTCAACCCGGACCGCCCCACGTCCGATGGAGGCAGAGGTCTTTGCTGCCAGCTGACAGTCCGTGACTCACACGGAGAGACGGAGTTACTTTACCATCGTCTCCAAGCTTTGCCAACACCGGGACTGTGAGGTTGGAAGCGCAGGGCTCAGGAATCGTTTGTTGCCCAGCACAGTGCTACAATCTCAAGCCAACCATTCTTCAGCCTCTCACTTGGAGGAGGAAAAATCCGGCTGTAAGAGACATTCGTCCAGATTGCGAACCAACTGCATGATGGGATCTGCAGTCCATAACTATGAACTGGCCGAGTGTTCTCTGATGAGATATGGTGTAGGTGTGCCCCACGCTACTTTAGAAGGAGGGGCTTAATAAATAAAAGGAAACTTTGAAATTTGTAACACCGGAGTCATCTGAAGAGGCTACAGCCGAAACGCGTCATGCCAGAGAATTCGAATAAATGATTCCTTGAAGCCCTGCCGTGTCCCCTTGTCTTTTTCGAAGGAGGAGGATATTTTTTGCATATATATATATATATATATATATATATATATATATATATATATATATATTATATATATATATATTGATTGATGCGGTCAGGGAAACCTGTGTTTGCTCTCGCTTGACGACAGCAATTTCAAAACTCCCGCCAAGCGGGGGCAAACACTGAGTCTGCTCCCAGCGTGCGGGAGGATGAAAAATGCAACTGCCTGCTGGAAGCAGCATAAGTAGCTGCTCCCTGCGGGCGGGAAAAATGCCAGCTACCCCCACATCCCAAACTATAATGTGGTGGGTGCCCTGGGTGGGCAGCAGGGCACCCACCCTTTGTTGGGTGGGCCCCGGGTGATGAGGAGGAAGACTGTGTGGTGATGGGGTCTCCGGGGCTAAAATCGGCCCGGGGAGGAGAGCCACGCGGCCCTCCTCCCCCATTGGGCATTTGCCAGGCCCGGGGATGGGGTCGCTGGGTCGATATTGGTCCATGGAGGGGGGGTGCATGCCCCCCTACCCAATTGCAAAATGGCCAGACCAGGGGATGGGGTCCCCCAGGGCCGAAATCGGCCTGTCGAGGGCAGCTGAGTGACCCCCCTCCACCTTTTTGCAGTATGGCCGGGCTCCGGGGGGTGGGTTCCCCGGGGCCGAAATCAGCCTTGGGAGGGGGAGCCACGTGCCACCTTCCCCATAAATCTAGTGGCAAGCCCTGGGGGATGGGGTCCTTGGGGCCAAAATCAGCCCAGGGAGGGGGGCACGTGCCTCCCTCCCTCACAAAATGTGCAGGGGATGGGGTCCCCTGGTATGAAATCGGCCTGGGGAGGAGGGCCTCGTGCCCCCCCTCCACCTGAAATATGTTGCCCTGGGGGATGGGGGCCCCGAGACCAAAAGTGGCCGGGGAGGGGGGCCCGTGCCTCCCCCCCCCCCCCCCCAAAAAAAAATGAACCAGAGATGGTGGTCCCAGGGCCAAAAGCGGTCCTGGGAGGGGGCTTTCGGGTTGGCTGCCTTTGGTGGGTTGACCACAGGACCAGGCCTTGTGGCTAAACCCCTCCCCCCGCCTGTGCACAGTGTGGGGTTGGTTGCGCGCAAGGGGTTGGCCGTGCATAGCATTGGGTTGGTGTCCTTGCGCCCATTGCGGTTATTGGATTAAGAAAGGTAATTAAATATTACTTTATGTTAAAAGAGAAAACTAGAAATTCACTGAAGAAACAAAGGTTAAAGGGAAATTATAGTTAAGAAATAGCATTAGAAAAGCCTTAGAAATTTACTAAAAAACAAAGGTTACCGGGACTTTATAGCTTGGTTCCGATTGTACACACATAGAACTGTAGAAATTCAGCAGTTATAGTTTTCTCAAGAAACTATAACTCGTGCCCTTGCCATGCACTGTTAATTACCCCACATATGACATCAGTCATGAAATCTTCTATGACATCGTTGATAATTTCACTGCAATATTTGCAATAAAATTATTGATTAGAAAACTGCATGGTGGGGGTGATAGTCATAGTTGCCTTAGGGCACACGTTATAGTTTCTTGAGATAACTATAACTGCTGAATTTCTATGGTTTTATGTTTATAAAATCTGAACCTAACTATAACGTTCCTGTAACTTTTTTTTTTTAGTGGAGATATAATTTTAAGCAAGGTTTGTCTCATCCGTGGGAAGGTGACTGCCTGAGTCACTGGGGTTCAGGAAGTATTTGCTCGCTGGTGCACAATTTAGTGAGCTGAGACCCTTTGATAACAGTCTGTTGAAAAAAGGGTCCGGCGGGACATGGGATGGTGGTATCTCTGATCTTAGCCAGGGGTAGTGGATGAGCTCTGAGGGCGAGCATGAGCTCTGATCTTTGCGAAGTGTAGTGAATGAACTTGTGGTGTCACATATAGTCTGAGCAATCATTTTTTTTCAACAGGCATTGTGAAAGAGCTCTTAGGTGTGAGCTCTGTTCTTCACAGGGATGGTAACAGAACTCTTTTTAAACTGGGATAGTGGGGGTGTTTCATACTGTGCTAGGGATTGGTTGTAAGCTATGTACTTTGTCAGGTATCTTAGCGGTGATCTATTCTTCAGGGGTGGGGGGGCATTCTGAACCATGCCAGGGGCAGCATGTGTGTTCTGTTTTGTGCCAGGGATACCGAGAACTATGTTAAAAGAAGTGGGTGAGAGAGTTCTGTTTTTAGGCAGAATAGTGGGTGAGCTCTGTACCTTGCTAGGATTTTGTTTCAGCTTTGTATTGGGACAGGGATAGGATGCAGGCTCGGTACTGTGCCATGTACAGTGTGTGAGCACTGTCCTTTACTACGGTAGGGGGGGGGGGGTGTGATTTTTTTAAAATTTATTTTTTATTAGTTTTCATAAACCAGTTCACATCAATGCACGGAACATGATAGACAACATACATGAGTCGATCAATAAACCGACAACAGCTGTTAACACATTTCACAGTAGTGGTGATTCATTGTTTCAAGGATGGAAAGATAGGATAGTATACTCTAGTATTCCAATATTGCAGGCTGTGGAACCTACTAGTCTGAGTGCAAGCGGCTACCGTGTTTGGCATACAACTGACATGTTCAATTTAATGTAACACCTATAGTACTTGTATTTTCTGGGCCTCCGTAGTTACAACGTTCTATCATTCATTGTCCACATTTTCACCCTGTTTTGCCACTAAATAATGCGTGTATAGACCCCGGAAACTTTTTGGTCGACTTTGGGGGGGGGGCTACAGCTCATTATAAACATCTGACGGGGTATTACAGTATAGCATATCCTGCTCCCATTCCGTTACAGTAGGTATGGGACCACGCATCCTGCGCATCGCAATCCTACGCTTAGCCAATAACAAACCCATGGAGACTAGTTTCCTGATGTTCTTATTTAGAGGTTTCGTGTACCCCAATAGTGCTAGCAGGGGGTCTGGGGAGAGGGATTGATCTGTGATGGTGTTCAGTGTGTGAAAAATTTGCTTCCAAAATTCCGCTACTGATGGGCACGACCATGCCACATGCAGAAAACCTGCCTCCGCCTCCCCACAACGTTCGCAGCAGTCAGTGTCCCTGAGCACATAGCAAAATAATCTCTTCGGAGTGTAGTGTACCCTATTAAGATATTTGAAATGGACCAGTCTGTGCCTTCCATTGAGGGAGATTTTGTGCGTAGTTTCACAGCAGCAACGCCAGATATCATCGGTAAGTGCCACCCCAATATCGTTTTGCCACTCCAACCTAGCTTTGGTGTATTGTGTGTGCTTAAAGGCTTGTGACGTGTCATCGACCTTCGAGACTAGCTTGATGGGGGATTCTGAGCGCAGTAGTAACGAGAAGGCGGGTAGCTCCGGAGGTTCCTGTAGCTCATCTCCAAGCAACGCCCACAATGCATGACGGATTTTAAAAAAGTGAAATTGTGTTAAAGGGGTAAGGTCGTGTGAGCCCTCTGCTGCCTCCTCCCATGTGCACACTCTACCCTCCTTAAAAAAGTCACCCATCACGTGGATCCGCAGGGCTCTCAGCGAGCGGAGTGCGCCTCTTTCGAAGCCAATACTAAGCCAGTGGCACCACTCCACGGGGTGGGGAGTACAATAAAGCACCAGCCTGCTTTTTTAGTAAGACGTGCCAGGCGTGTACGGTGGAGTTAACCGAATCCAGCACGCTGCATTGCTTAATAGGTGCTTGAGACAGACAACGCGGGAGTGGGTCAGGACTTGCAGCTACCTTCTCTATTTGGAGATGGGGTATATTGTGCGGACCGTGGATCCAATTGTGAGCATGCGAGCTTTGCGCCACCCTGTAATACAGTTCTAGATCCGGAGCCCCCCAAGCCTCCCGCAGAGTAGGGCATAGTTAGGATATCCAGTTTGACGCACGGAATTCTACCAGCCCATGCCAATTTACCCATTAGGGCCCGTAGTGTTTTAAAGATGTGTTGGGGGACAACCATAGGGATATGGACGAAGAGAAAAAGGAATCTGGGAAGTACAATCATTTTCATCAAGGACACACGACCCACCATCGAGAGAGGGATGCAAATCCACCTTTCTATGTCTTCCTCCAACTTAGTGATTGCTCTGCCGTAATTTGCCCTAAGGACTTGCTCCGCATCGGAGTGGACCTGTATCCCCGAATATCTCACCAGATCTGATGTCCATTGAAGGGGATAATCTAAGGCTGTCTGCGTTGTGAACGGGGTTAATGGAAAGATTATAGATTTATCCCAATTAATTTTAAGTCCCGAGATGAAGCCGAATCTCAAAACCTCTCGTATTATTGAAGAGAGATTAATGTCCGGATCCCGTATATACAATAGCATATCGTCGGCATAAGCAGAGACAATGAGATTGTAGTTGGGGAAACGTATATCTCTATTGCCATGGTACTCACTAAGTGCGCTCAACAGGGGCTCTGCCGCCACAGCATAAAGTAGCGGAGACAAGGGGCACCCCTGTCTTGTGCCTCTAGATATCTGGATGGAGGAGGAGACAGCATCCCCTAAACGCACTCGAGCTGCGGGTGAGTTATAGAGGACCGTGATTAATTTAAGAAAGATTTCTCCGACTCCCATGCGCCTTAGCACCACCAGCATAAATTTGCATTCGACCGAATCGAAGGCTTTTTCAGCGTCTAAAAACACTGATGCCGCCTTAACATCTGGTTTAACATGTTGTAAGGCCCCAAAAACTGTTCGTAGATTATATGATAACGTGCGGCCAGGCACGAAGCCCACCTGCTCAGGGCCCACCATAATAGGCAGGAGGGGGGGTCAGTCTGTTGGCCAATATTTTAGCAAACATTTTAGTGTCGACGTTTATTAACGATAGTGGTCTGTAAAACGAGCACTCTTGCGAAGCGTTTCCAGGTTTCAATATGGTTACAATTGGAGCCTCACACATGGAGGGGGGCATAATGCCAGTCTCACCCATTTCCTGGAACAGGGTGCTCAAATGTGGAACCAGCAATTCTCTAAAGGCCTTGTAAAAGGACACTGTGAGCCCATCTTGACCTGGGGCACTCCCATCCCGCATGGAGTTAAGTGCCATTCGGATCTCAACAGCGTCAAGAGGCATCATTAGGTACTCTCTATGACTATCCGCCAGCCAGAATAATTGTATGTATTCCAAGTAGTTCAATATGTCCTCGTCGTCTGGGGTCACTTTGGAGCTATACAGGTCCTGGTAGTATCTGCGGAATCTATTCACTATATCCGCCTGCTCTTTTAGTACAGGGCCATCCTCTTCGATCAACTCGTTAATGACTCCAGACTCACACCGACGGCGAGCCACCGCCGCCAGTACTGAGCCCGGTCTGTCTCCCTCGCCATAGGTTCTAGCCAATGCGAATTTCCCCATATGCTTTATTTCACTGTCGGCTTCCTCGTGGTATTCTTCTAGTGTTTTTTTCAGTTGCTCTGTGATCTGGGGGTCGTTCCTGCTCAGTGCCTCTCTCTCCAGTGCACCCAATCGGTCCTCAAGTAAAGCGAGTCTACTTATAATTGAGCGGAGCACCCCGGAGTGTTTATTCATGGCAACCCCCCTAATGAACACCTTAAATGTCTCCCATACCATGGCAAAGTGTTCGACTGAACCTATGTTAGTTTCAAAGAATTCTGTAATGGCCGCAGCTAATTCAGCTTTAAATACCGTGTCTAGGAGAGAGTAAGGGGGAAATCTCCACAGGAAAGGGGGGGCCCCCAACGGGGGAATTTCGTTCTCTAATAATATGGGAGAATGGTCGGAAAAGGAGCGCGCTAATACTGTGCAGTCCCGCACCCGGGACACTAGCGCCTCCAATATTAGCCAGTAATCTATTCTAGTGTGTATATTGTGGTATGCGGAGTAGTGCGTGAACCCACCTTTCCCAGGGGACTTGGTTCTCGGTTCTCCAAATGTCTACTAAATTCAATTGTAGCGCAATATCCACAATGGTCTTGGCAGCTGCAGATGGGCGCCTAGGGGGTCCCTTCGACCGGTCAAGTGCAGGAACTAATACACAATTAAAATCCCCACCCCAGATTTGTGGCAATGAAGGACAGTCATTCATAAGTGCTGATAATGAATTGTAGAACTGAGGGTCATCGTAGTTGGGCCCGTATGTATTAACAATTTGGAAGTCTGCACCCCTACCGTAACATCTTGAAATTACATAACTACCGGGAGGATCCGCCCTGCGCTTTTCGAGTAAAATACCTGATTTAGGATTTACCCAGGTAAGCACACCCCTTGAGTGTGAGGTGAATCCAGCTGCCTGGAACGGACCCAGTAGTCTTCGTCTCGTCAGCATAGCGCTATTGGGGGCAAGGTGTGTCTCTTGGAGCAGAGCAATGTCTACTTCCTGTCTTTTCAAGTACGCCATTATATTAGGCAACTTTCTATGGTCATTCAGTCCCCTCACATTCCAGGTCAGTAGCCGCAGCCTCCCCCTATGTACCTGACCTATTCCACAATGTGTCATTTACAACTATTATATGATCTGACCACCATAGCTGCTGTTTTAAGTATGTTGCTGTTATCTCTCACGACCCACATGCTCATGTGAGCTGTTAAAAGAAAAACAAAAACCCTCCCCCCACCCACGCTATGCCGTCCCCAACTAGGCACAAGCAACCTGCTTCCCTCCCTTCTAGCAATTACCAGTGCATACGTAAAGAGAACAACAATTGTGCAACAACAAACACTGATTAACTCGTAGTGATCAGGCGTGGAACGCATTGGTGCGGATGTTACCGGCTAACACTCCTGCGTGTACCAGTTCCGCACCACCACTAGCCGAAAGGTGAGAGACTCCCACAGGAGGGAGAAACCCGCCTAGTGAAAAATTCCTGATGCGCAGTGTCTCTCGCTCGAGAAGGCGCCAATTGTCCATCAAATTGGAACTGGCTTGTGCAGATGACAGCCAGTATTTTGTCCGTCTTCTTACAAATTGACAGTTAGAACATAAGTTGATGATCCTCATTAGTGGGGTCACTATTGGAGTTTCAAGTCAGATAATCTCAGATCTGTTCAGTTGGACATCTCATGTGGGTGGATCATCGCTAGGGTCTAGTGCCCAGCTTACTCATTAGTCGTTTTCGTCGAGCCCTCCACTCGCACCATCCGCCCGATCCTCCTCCGTCTGGCCCTTCCTGCCCTTACCGAGCATGTCCCAGTCTTTGAGGGCTATTTGGAGGGACTGAGGATCGGAAAAAATCCTTGCTTTCCCGTTCACCATCACCCTCAACCGCGCCGGATACATCATCGCGTAGTCCAACTTTTGCTCCCTCAGTTTGCGCTTCAGCGGCGCAAATTGCTTCCTGGCCTCCTGGACCCTGAGTGTGAAGTCCGGGAACAAGGAGAGAAAAGAGCCCTCGTGCTGTAAACTACCCAGTTCTCTCGCCTTCCTCAGCGCCGCATCCCTGTCTCTATAGTTCAGCAGCTTCGCTATGACAGGCCTCGGAGGGGCACCCGGGGGAGGCCTGGGGCCCAGCGATCGGTGCTCTCGCTCAACAACAAACATGGAGGAGAAGGTGGCAGCGCCAAGCAAATTAGTGAGTAATTTTTCAATGAAGACCTCCATGTTGCCTGTTGCAGTGGACTCAGGAAGGCCAATAATGCGCAGGTTACTGCGCCTAGACCTGGCCTCCAAATCCTCAGCTCTGTCCTGCAGAGTGACCAGAATCTTCTCCATCTGTTTCTGTGCGCTATTAGAGTCAGTTTGAGCCTCCTCAGTTTCGGTGATTCTGCGTTCGGCCATGTCGAGGCTTTCCGCATGTTTGTCAACTCTCTCAGAGATACGGTCCATTCTGTAGGACAAGGTATCTATTTTCGCATCAATCGCCGACAGGCCTTTCTGCATGGACGCAAGGATCGTTTTAATGTCACCAATGGGGTCTTCAGATAATGTCAGACTCCGCCGCAGCAGATTCCACGGCATCCTCCCTATGCCTGGACTTTCGCTGCTCAAAGCTCAGCTTAGGCTGTGTCTTGTCCGGTTTCCCCATTTTGGCTCGAAACAGTGTCGTCGCAAATGGCCCAGGGCCTACGTTTTCTCCAACCCCAGCTAGATCGCCAGTGAATGCAAGCGCCTCCTTGTGCTGACCACGCGCCTCACAAAGGGAGTCAGACAGGGCCTCACGACGTTCAGTGCAGCGTCCCACTCAGGGGGCAGGTAGACAACTCCGCTGTCTCATCTAGTGAGCAGACCCCCACGGTGCACCCATCCGGGGCCCCAGCGCAATCATGTGCTCAGCTCCCAGGCGCCTTGGGCTCAGTGCGAGATCGGATCTGCGCCGAGGGAAGGGGCTGCGCACACCCGGCAATCAATTCAGCAGCGTCGGGGGCACCGAGGATCCGAACCTTCCCTTCACACCCCCAGAGTCTTGCACAGGGGCCCAGCGCAGGGTGACTCACCGTCGGGCCGCCGCAGCGAGCCACAGCCGATCAGGCCGAACGCCGAGACCCGCCTCGTGCCTCAGCCTAGGCCCCCGCCACGAGCCACAGCGGCGTCAACGGGTCCTCAGCTGCAGCCGTCGGCTCCTCGTCTTCGCTCAGAATGAGCGCCGCCGGGCGGGGGCCCAGCCGCTTCCACAAGCCGGGGTTCACGGGGGCAGGGAGATCGCGCAGTCGTAACCCAGCGGGAGGCGCCGCCCTCGCAGGCCGCGACGTCTCTCGGCGCGAGGGAGTGTAGCGTCTGGTCCAGCTTCTATGGTTCGGCTGGGTCAATTGTCTTCGTTTTGCCAGCTTTCAGGGAGCCGTCTGCATGGCACAGTTTGCCCAGTTCCTCGAGCGAGATTCTAGCGTGATTTCAGCGGATAAATTGCCGGATTGATGTGGCGGCTTAGGGAACTCGCTTAATCAGCGGCCATCTTTAGGCCAGGCAAGCTCCGCCCCCCGAGGGGGGCGTGTGATATCATTTTTTCTTCATGCATATAGTGTCTGTGGGTGAGTTCTGTACTATGCCATGGGTTAGATGCGATCTCTCTTCTTCACCAGAGAAGGTTAGTGAGCTCTAGGTAAATAAGAACAAGCGTTTGGAGACTCTACCATTCCAGAGCTGGTGTTTCTGACCAAGGTGCATTGGGGACTGTACATTGCCTGAGATGGTGTGTGATCTCTGTTCTTTGCCAGGTATGGCATGTGAATTGAGCTCTGTTCTTATCCAAAAGCGGAGCGGGATGAGCTCTGTATTTCCTTGGAATGGCATAATAGCTCTACTTTTCTCCAGGTGGAAGGAGGTGAGATGTGTTCTCTGTCATGGGAAGTGTGTGTTCTGACCTTTGCCATAGATAGTAGTTGAGCGCTAATCTTTACTAGGGAGAGTGGGTGATTTGTGCACTGTGACGCATATATTGTGTGAGCTCTTTCCGCAACAATATTGGATGAGCTTGGTACTTTTCCACAGATATGGTGCGAACTCTTTTCTTCACAGGGATGGTACTTAATGACGCCTGTTAGGCAGAGATAATGGGGGAGCTTAATACTGGGTCTGTTATTGGGTGTAAGCTGTGCACTGTGCCAAGGTTCTTATGTGATTAATTCTTCACCAGGGATTGTGGGTGTGTTGCGGACTGGGCCAGAGATAATATGAGAGTTCTGTACTATGCCAGGGGTAGTTTGTGAGCTCTGTTCCTAACTAAGTGGGGGTGAGAGCTCTGTTTTTAGACACAGTAGTGGGCACGTTTTCTACCTTTCTGGGGATAGGGTGTTCTATCCCTTGTTCTATGACCTCTAATCTTTGTCGAGTACGGTGGTCAAGTTCCCTACTATGCCACAAATGGTTTGTAAGTTATTTTATACCTTACAGATATTGGATGAGTTTTGTACTATGCCACAGATTTGGTGTAAGCTTGGTTCTTTGCCATGATGACCTCCTCCTCAGCGACCTCAACTTTCATCTGGACAACCCCAACGACAAGAACACATCCTCCCTGCTGGAAAACCTCACTGTCTTCTCCAGCAGCGATAACGTCTCCTTCAGCCACACCTCCGAGCTGCCTTGGACCGACCACCGCTGCGTCCACTTCTCCTTCACCAAACCCACTGTACACCACCACGCCCACCGCTACCCTTGTAGAAGCTGGAACAAGGTCACTGAAGAACAGCTCACCACCTCCCTCAATAACACCCCACGTCCGACTTCTGCGGGCGCTAATACCTCAGCTCACAACCTCCACCAATTGATCTCCAACTGCGCTGATGCACTGGCTCCTATCAAGAAAGTGCCAGGCAAACCACACTCCAAAAAAGCCAGTTGGTTCTGCCCTGCATGAGTCCAGACGCTCGAAAAAAAATGGGGGAGAAGCAAGACCGTGGAAGACAGCTCAGCCTTCAAAACTGCTGTCGCCTCACATCATCATCTCATCAGAACAACAAAGAAAGAAGCCCTAAAAGAAAGGATCAACGCGCACAACAGCAAGGAACTTTTCACCATGGTCAAAGATTTCGCCAAACCCAGCACAGGGACAGTAGACATCCCACCCTCCCAAGACCTCTGCAACAACCTCAGCGCCTTGTTCCACCGCAAGATTAAGGAGATCTATGACGGCCTCAACAACCTTGATACCCAAGACTCTCTCACCCCACTCGCAATCATTGCACCCAACGATACCAGACCCCAGCAGACCCTGATCAGTTGGACTCCCCTGACCACAGACGACACCCTAAAGATCATGAAGAGCATCCACTCAGGCCCACCCTCAGACCCGTGCCTGCACCATGTCTTCAACAGAGCCGGCAACTCCATCGCCCCCAAACTCTGCCGCACCATCAACTGCTCCATCAACTCCGCGACATTCCCGGAAGACTGAAATCAACCCCTTGCTGACAAAACCCTCTGCCGACCCGAAGGACCGCAAGAACTTCAGACCCATCTCTCTGCTCCCCTTTCCAGCCAAGGTCATCGAGAAGGCAATCAACGCCCACCCTCATCGACCGAGGCGAAACTGCAGCCCTCATCCTCCTGGACCTCTCGGCCGCCTTCGACACTGTCTTCCTACGCACAAGACCCCACGATGCCGGCATCCGTGAAAATGCCCTGGAATGGATCTGTTCCTTCCTCACTGGCCGCGCACAGAGTCAGGCTACCACCGTTCCTCTCGGAACCCACATAAATCAGCTGCGGAGTGCCTCCGGGCTCCTCACTGAACCCCACTCTCCAACATCTACATGGCCCCGCTCGCAGCCATCGTCAGGAAGCACGGACTCAACATCGTCTCCTACGCCGACGACACCCAGCTGATCCTCTCCCTCACCAGTGAACCTACATTCGCCAAGAGAAACTTCCACAATGGGATGAAGGCTGTCGCCACCTGGATAAAGGACAGCTGCCTCAAGCTAAACTCAGAGAAGAGCGAAGTCCTCATCTTGGGCTCCACCCTCTCCGCTTGGGACGACTCCTGGTGGCCTGCAAATCTTGGACCTCCGCCCACACCCACAGACCACGCAAGAAATCTCAACATCATCTTTGACTTCTTGCTCACCATGAACCGCCAGATCAACGCCGTCTCATCATCTTGCTTCCACATGCTACGCCTGCTCTGAAAGATCTTCAAGTGGATCCCCACCGAGTCCAGAAAGACGGTCACCCACGCACTCGTCAGCAGCAGACTCGACTACGGCAATGAACTCTACGCCGGCATCACCCAGAAACTCCTCCAGAAACTGCAAAGCATCCAGAACGCCTCCGCCAGACTCATCCTCAATATCCCCCGCCGCAGCCACCCACCTGAGAGACCTCCACTGGCTCCCAGTCAACAAAAGGATCACCTTCAAGCTCCTCACACACACCTACAAAGCACTACACGACACGGGACCTGCATACCTCAACCACCGCCTCTCATTCGACGCACCCACCAGAGACCTCCGCTCAATTGGCCCTAGCCGCCAACCCACGTATCCGCAAGACCACGGCCATGGGAAGATCCTTCTCCTACCTCGCAGCAAAGACCTGGAACACCCTGCCTCTCTCCCCTAAGGCAATCACAGTCCCTGCCCCAATTCAGGAAGGACCTCAAGACCTGGCTCTTCGACTGAACCACAGTGCTTTGCGACAGATCTGCAGCCACCACCCGCCCCCCCCCCCCTAGCTCCTTGAGACCCTCATGGATGAGTAGTCGCGCTTTACAAGCCACTTGGTTGATTGATGATGGTGGCAAAGCTCCAGTTACACAGGGATTGCGGGGGTATCCGTAGGTTGCCAGGTATATGGTGTGAGGTCTGTACTGTACCAGGGATATTGTACAAGCTCTGTTCTGTGCCAGGGAGAGTGTATACTGTACTGTGTAAGTTACAGTGGGTGGCCTCTGTACAGTACCAGGGATAGTGTGTGAGCTCTGTTCTTACCCAAGAACAACTGGTGAGGTGTCTTAAACTGGGAGAGTGGATGAGCTTTTATCTTCTCCAGGTAAGGTCTGTATTCTTAGTATGATATTGTGTCAGTTATGCCTTTGCCAGGTTAACGAGTGAGCTCTCATCTGCGCTACAGTTGGCAGGTGAGTGCTGTGCACTGTAGTGGACCATTTGTGCAGTCTGGAGAGGAAGCAGCTTGGTGTGGGCAGGAAACTTTGCTTACTTCCTGCATCTCTTATGTTTCTGAAATGAGCGGAAATTGAGCAGGAGGCTCTGGCAGCCTCCTTTTACCACCATCTGCAAAATACATCATCATGCACCTGTCTACGTATCAGTCCCACTCTAGAAAAAGTGAACTTCATTCTGTGTTAGTGCACCTTCCCGTTACCTAGTTGTGGGTACAGTCTTACCCAACGCCGTTTTTGCCATCACGTGGTGAGGTTGAATTTGTGCCATTGATCAGTTGTGGTAGCATGTAATTGTGTTTATTAGTGATCTTGCGTGAGCGTAATTCCAGCCAGTGTTGGGGGGTATGTGATATGTTGTAGTGTTTTCATTCCACGGCCCATATTCTTCTGCGCCACTAGGTATGTGTCCTCTGGGAAGGTACATCAGCTTTTCTGTGTGAGAGAATGGATGCCTGTGTGCTTTGGATTAATGGTGTGTTACAGGAGTCAACTGATATGTGGATTGGGCATAGTTTGAGGCACCCCTCTTGCAAGCGCATTGTAACCATATCCACTGTTCTTTCAGGTTATATTTTAGTCCAACCATGTTGCTGTAAATGGCCACCAGGAACAGTCTCCTTTTTTTAATAGAGTACTTTTTGGCTTTTCATTGTTGAATTCTAGGAAAGATCATCTTTCTCTGTCCAGATGTGGTTAGAGTTTGGCTGCTGCGGACATCAAAAATGTGTTGGGCCCTGTCTGGGTTTCTCCAGAACTCTGTAATCTTTTTCCAACTAAGTGCAGCTGCATCAAGAGAGTCTTTGTCTAGGAGATTCCACCAGGAAATCATGCTCTTCTTTATACTTGCTCCACGGGACATTCAGGTCATAGCAGCCAAATGGGAAAAACTGGCTTGCCACTTGATGACAGGGAAGTTCTCCTAGGCCATCTCTAGGAATTAGCATGGATTTGTCATGGCACTGATACATGAGTGACTCTGCTATTATGCATTCATTTTTCATCTCCATACTTAGCTTGGATCTTCATGGCATTGGCACTCCAAGGGAGCTGGAGTTGTGGCACAATCTGGATGTGTGGCCCAATGCTTTAAACCCCTTTGAACTAACGTTTTAACAGAAAAGGAGATTTCTTCCAAAATGCGAGTGAACCGTATCTAAACACAGAGAAAGCCAAGAACCGTTTTCATTTACCCATCGGGAGAAGTCCTCAGGGTACAATTAGGCGGTAAGAATCACTTGCCAAGAGGCTTCTGAGGTCCCTCCAACTAGACAGTATGCCCCCTACCACAAAGGTCATTAAGTGCAATGCTTGAACGATGTTTGCAGATTATAGCACCAGTTGCACCACATTTGAAAATACTGGTTCACAATCTTTGTTTGTGCAAGCTTTCCATTGTAGATCATTTGGTGGTTCTTAATCGGCTGAGTTGTTTTTGTTAAACCCTTGTGGTTGGACTTTGTAATATTTTTCTTGCGGTTTGTGTTCCGTCACTCAGCCAGCGATTCACACTAAGCTGATACATCACTCCCCTTCCTCCCCCTCTTTGCGCTCAGTTGAAAAACTATCTTCCTTTCCACAGAAACCTCAAATGTTTGCTACTTCCTGTAGCTCTGAACTAGACTTTTTCCTGTTACTACCTCAGTTAGACCTTTTCTTTTCACCTTGCTCTGGTTTCCTTCCTCTTTTTTTCTTTGTTCCCTGCTGGAGCCTCCACCAGGTGCCTGTGTGCAAGGGCAACACTTGCCCTCTACAAATCTAGCTCCTTTCTATCTTATTCATTCACTGAGATGTTTTGTGTAAGAGACCTAAAACGTTTAACATGCACTCTTTGCAGGTTTGTCACACATGTTTGGTTCACAAGCGAATATCCCATGAGTTCCTCCCTTTTTATTTACTTGGTTTTCATATGAATGTTTCGGCATTGATCCTCCATAATTTATGGTAATTTTTATTTGAATTGTACTAGTTTTATGTACAAATGTTTAATTCTTTTCGAGTGAACCCTTGCACCAAGTCACCAAGCAAGGGCGGGACATCCACGGTGACTTAAAGTAAACACTCGCTAAGCAAACTGGAGCAAATCTAAATATTTCATTGAGTCCTGGGCTCACGTAGCAAACTAGTTCCCTTCTGAGTCTAGTGTCATAGATGGAGACAAAAGCGCCAACATTCATCATCACACTTGCTGTAATGTTTCACTATTTCATGTGATGGAACATTTCCCAAACCCTCTATTTTGTAGAATTGGCTGCCTCTCAAGCTGTCTTAGCAGCAAGATCCACCCTAGTACTGTCACAACACCAAACCTTTTCTTCCCCGCCTTAATCAATAACATTTCTGTAAATGTGGGGCCCTTAGTGTTTTCTTTGAATGTTTCACAGATTTTTGTGAGCAGGTTCCACATGTAGACATCTGTAACTTAACCAAGAAAAGCATGAAAGAGATTAGTGGGTGGCCACTTAAACATACTGCAGTTGGTGGGAATGGCTGTCAGATAATGCATACATAGTCCCGGAGTAAACCAGACGGAAGAGGGCAGATGGAATATCATACAGTAGATACCTCCAGTCATGTCATATACTAGACTCCCTGGTTCAGTAGGGGTAGATGGGCTTTATGGCAATGATGGTAACTGTGAGCGGCCTCATCTAAAGAGGCCCTTTAGGAACATTCCACACAACTCTGTCACCAGGTCGGATTTGTCTTTGGATCGGAGTTGTGCTTTGATAATTGCCCAGTGAGTTAATGCCTATTGTACTGCCATTCCTGACTTTATGATTATCTCTATTATTCACAGACTTCTTATTACCAAAATTTGACTTTATCACTCTTTGGGACCTACCCTGTTCATAGTTGTCCTAGCAGAGTCCAGATCTATTCGAGTGGATAGATAAAGCGGCAACGAGTGTGGGGAGGTGTTCAGTTTTTATAAGTTGACCATACCCAGTTACCAAAAACCACCTACCATTGTTTGAGCATTTAGTGGCTGAGTTACAACTGTCTTGCAAGGATACATTATTGATTGTCTTGGTTTCACCCCCAAATGGAAAACTTTGCAGCTGAAGCATTGGAAATCCTAGTGCTCCTTACACGACCTAACACACTAATGTAAGTTCTTGGAGTTCTGAATTTATTGTTTGAGAATAGCTAAGACATGGGTGGAATATAGAAAATCTACACTTTTTACAATATATAAGCACCAAAACACGTAATCAGGGGCATGTTCTGGATTAGCTGTTGTCTTGTCTGACCAGGATCAGCAAAAAGTATTATAAAACATTAGACTGGACCAACCATATTTCAGATATCTGCAGGTATGATACCAAGTTGACACCTGCTGCTATTATAACTAGAAAGATTAAAAACCACAGGAATGTTATGAATTTGACATGGGAGAGCATGGCCTGGTGACTCGCAGGATTGACTCCTAGCTTTTGAGCTACTGGACAACTGATACTCATGCTGCGACCTGGCCTGGGGGGGCAATGATGTTCAGTCCACCGAACAGAGTAAGCTGACCTTCATCAGACAGTTTGCTTTTAGCATGGAATGCCTCTGGAGGACCTCTCTGGCTCTAGTAACGACTCTAGTAACTCCCACCACCGCACAGGGGTTAGAGCCACAGTGCAGCGCTGCTAGTCTGGCGGAATTTGAGGCTTAGCGACAGGCATAGCGAGGTAAGACACAAATCCTATTGCGTGGAGAAGGGCAGAAGAATGCCACAGAGTCTCAGAGGTGGAGGGAAGTACCTGTTAGTGCAACCTTCAGGGACCATCCAGACACAGGACAAATGGTCCTCCCTGATGCAGCTGGTCAGTTGGCTGGACTGGGGCTGGGTTTGGAAGCCAGTGGTCTGAACCTCACCCCCAGCCCCACTGTGTTTGCCTTATTCCTCTCTGTTCCTCTTTTCCTTTGCCCATTCAGAGGTGCTATGGTGTAGTGACTGCATGGATCAGGAGCGGGGGAACAGCAGGGCTCTAAGGTGATAATTTATGGCGGTGCCTACTAATATGTAGTTCACTCCTCTCCTTAGCAGTATCGGCGACCCACATAAAGAGACTGTGTAAGGGGGAACGCTAGCTCACTACGATTTAGTATGTCAGGTCTGGTGGCTTAGTGGACTAATGCATCCACTGCAGTGGCCTGGGTTCGACCTCAAGTTCACAGGTTCAAATCCCGGCGGGTCCACTCAGCCTCTCATACTTTCGGAGGTCGATAAAATGAGTACCATTGAGTTGGCTAACAATACAAATCTGTTATTCAGCACCAAGATACCCCTTTGGGGGTGAACGTGAGCTTTACAAATACGCATGTTATGTTATGTGCCTTTCATCGCAGTCTTGAAGTTATCACAGCTACACCCTCCTATTTCTACCTCATTTAGTGAGGTCTGGGTTAAGGGAGCCAGACAGCACTGAACTAATAAATTGGATAAATACACCTTCCTCAGATTTGTGATAAGACAGATGCTAGTAACGCTGACGGCCTGTACTCTCCCTTAGGGAGGCATGACTGGCCTGTAAAATGAGTCTTACTGAGGATTCTGGTTATCTTCTAGAAAGAGCTGAAGACACTGAAGGGAGCTCCCACACAAATGTTAGTTTTGTGAGCATTCCAGAAAAGGCTTTAGAGGTTTCTATGGAACTATTATAGAGGAATGGACCACAAATGTCCTTCAGCACAGAGCCTCTCTGCTTTTGTTGTCAAAAGGGCACATAGAGCTGTGATTCCACCTCCTCTGCAAGTGGCCTGTTCATGAGCAATCATAACCATGTTCCTCAATTATTGTTACGCTATCTTAGAAGCAGGGAGGAATAGGGCAGTGGTGACTTCGCGTAGTTAAAAGTGGTGGGGTGATCGGGCAAATATTTTGACCTACTATAAGACGGTGTTAGAAACTTCAAAGCTCTCACTCGTAGCCCGTTATCAGCATTGGTTATAACAGGCCACAATTGAGAGCTATGGAGTTGAGGCACAAGGCAGAGCGTGTTTCTCACACTGCCTGACTTTGGGCAACAAAAACCAATTTTGAATAAAAAAAGAAATAAAGTACTTATCTAGTCTTCTCTGCTCCTGCAATCTGT
Organism: Calotriton arnoldi; assembly: GCA_963921515.1. Classification (NCBI taxonomy): domain Eukaryota; kingdom Metazoa; phylum Chordata; class Amphibia; order Caudata; family Salamandridae; genus Calotriton; species Calotriton arnoldi. The sequence continues at coordinate 75,875 of CAWUFW010021502.1, read as the reverse complement.
GGCTTCAAGGCAACGGTGGGTTTCTGAGCCAACTCCCCAAACCAAGCCAGACACTGCTCTCATGCTGTTAACCAGCATGAGAGAAGTGCCAGGATTGGTTGAAGCATGTTGGCTCAGCGCTCCTACAGGCTTTGGAGGCCTGTGACTGCTCTCCACCCAGCTGTCTAAGACAGCTCAGGTTGGAGAGGTTTAAAGTGTGCATGTCAGGCTGGCCATCGCAAAACAGCCAGCCAAAGTGACATGCGCACTTTAAACTGAAGCAACACTCCTCCTCTCCTACTGCCAGTCAGCAGCAATGACCCCGCCCTTTAATATTTAATATTCTTCCCTGACAAGCTTAGGGTGATTGTTGATGGGAAATCGTAGCTCTTTGTGCAGTCAAAAGACATCTGGGACTGGGGATGCCAGAACAGGAACTGAAGGCGGTGAATTCTCTGGTAACCTAGCCATGGAGGGTAGAAGAAAGGATGATGTACCACAGGTATTTACTGACTTTGGGCATTGCTCTGGAGGCACAAAGCACGGATCCGGAAAGAGCAATGCTGGGCAGCGCTTTTCGGACAGTCAAAGATAGCTCTAATTTGATGAGCACTGCAGCGACTGGACAATGATTATCAGGGAGACTGACAACTTTACATATTGTTGTAATTGTTCTTCATAATAGTTACCTCACGATGTTGGAGCAACGGGCGTTTGGGGAGTGGGTAGTTTTAGACCCACTAAGTAGGGTGTAGGGTTAAGGGGGGGAGGGGTGATGTTATGGTCACAGTGTTTGCTGACACTGAAAAATGATCATAGCAATGAATTGGAGGTTATGGTGAAATGAATGGGGAAAAACGAATAAGCAGTGAGATGATGTTACCAAGGAACCCTTCGAGTAGATCAACGACTGGGTGCATATCATGGAATGTTGATGGCCTGCGTTAAACAATTAAACAGAGTAGTCCCCCAATCTTTACATGGCATTGCTCCAACTTTTTCCTTTTCCATGACACCCATTTTATGTTAAATAAATGCTAATTTGTGGGCAAAGGAAATTATTCCTAAGCAGCTCATGTTAGTTTCAAAAGTGGATCCATGGGATTATCAATATACATGTGCAAATGGATGTTTATGCCCCATCAAGTCTTAACCAAACTGACTTTTCTACTGAGTGATAAACCTGGTTCCTTCCACGTTTTGGGGAGGGATTTCAGTGATTTAAGGGGTGTTACATATGATGGGTAAAGCCTGTTGGTCTAGGCAGGGAAGAGAAGACGCAGTGAGTCTGGGGGATGTGTCGTGGTGGAAACATGGAGAAGATAGACACTATTCCTTTTATTTGTGGTGTATATCACATTACCAAGGATAGACTTATTTCGTTACTCCTAAAGCTGATGGTATAGGTTGTAGGGGACTGGCGGTAAGTCAAGTAAATTAATTGTGTGGTGGAGCGAACAGAGGGAGGCCTCTGGATGGATAAGCTTTGTAAAGAGCCCAGAGTGTAATTGTAAAAGATGATGGACTGACCCAGGTGTTCATGGAATACCACTTATCCCTGAATTGTACACAAGGGGACTGGTAATGAGTTGTTCTTGGAACAGTTAACTATTCTGTCACTAGTTGGCAACATCAGATAAAGTTAGCCCAGAGTAGGACTTTACTGTAGAGGTAATTAAGACTGCTGTAAGTAAGTAAGTTAGTTGCAGTCATGTAAATTTCCCAAGCCTAATGGTCCCCCAGTGGAGTTATTTAAGCGCCTATCTCTTCTTTTTAACACTTAATTTTCATAAGAAACAACCACCCAAGTAACATCCAGTTACAGACCAAATGAGGATTGTGGTTGAGACAAGCATTCAGACATTTCCTAAGGCCTCAGTATTAAATGGGTGCAGTCCTTTCTCCCCTTGTGATAGGACCAGAGTTAAACATTTACATGAAAGGGAATCATAGCTGTTCCATACAAAGTACTCTACTGAATAGTGTGACCAGCAGTAAAAAAAAGATTCTAGCATAGCAGTAACTATGCTCCACTGCCGATCTGCATTCAAAGCCAACAAGTAATCACATATGAGGCCCTGAATGTTTGGCCTGAGGTCTTTATTTGCCTTGATGAAAATAACTGCTTCGTCATTACAGAAGGCTGAGTCTCTAATCCAGTCCTTCGTGTTTGGCAGCGGCACATTCAGCTAAGTCATGGCTAGTCGCTGCTTCACACACAGAAATAAATGGCTTACTGCATCTGTTTCGGAACATCCACCATATATCCCTTTAGCATAATCAGTGGTGTGGGGTCAATGTGAAATTGAATAATGTTTGATACAGTGATTGAGATTTCTCTCAAATAATTCCATATACTTGGACATTGCCATGGCAGATGAATAAAATTAGCACACCTATGATGTACCGTCGTGAGAGAAGTCAGATGTTTGCAGTCGTGCAATCTTTAAAATAGCGTTTCGGTTTGTCTTAGACAGTGGCGGGTGATCCACCACTCCAGTTGCATGCATCGTTTATCAAGAGCTGGGCCTTAGTTATACCTAATCCGTCTCCCTGTCCCTATGTACATAGATCTCCAAATGTCTAATCGAGTCACTGTTGCAGCACATCTGGAATTCAGGCCGAGGTCCCCTTGGTTGAGGGTGAGCTAATACAGCTCATACATGTGTCAGTTCCCCGGTAGTTCAGCTATATCGCTGTACCTCAGTGATGAAATATTAATCTTGGGGCCTTTAATAAATAGAAGCTTATTATCCACATTGGTGGGAAACACCAATCTTCTGTTGTACATGACACTCCCTCAGTCTGCAGGATAGCGGTTCCAATGACATGGCAAAGAGTATAGATGAAAGGAGACATCCCTGATGGGTGCCCCTACTCTTGGCCATGAGCACAGGTATTGTGTTAGTGCATACTTTCCCAATCCAGTTGGTGTACAGGAGCTTAACCAAGTCTATTAAGTAAGATCCAAGGTCCAACCTAAGCCGGACCTCAAACAGAAAAGGCCACTCCAGGGAATCCGAAATCTTCTTGGCATCGAAAAATGTCCACACCGCTGGTCTATTCTGGTGAATCAGTGAAGAAAATAATGCAGATGTTGTGAGATGCCTCCCTAACAGGGTTACACCTGGCTTTATCTGGGAGGATAATTTTTTCCATCATTGGTATCAATCTAGAGGGAATTACATTAGCCTGTATCATATTATATAAATTTAACCGTGAAAGTGGATGAAAGGATTGACATTGGGTTTCTTACTTGCTGGGCTGCAATAGTGCCAGAGTGATAACCTCTTCAGTAGGAAGTGGGTGTAGTCACGTTTCTAGCGCCTCTCGGTAGACTTAGAGTCAATGAGGGGCAAGGAGTTCTTTGTACTTTTTTATAATATAAAAGTCAGACGTAAGACCATCCGAACCAGGAGTCAAACTGTCTAATTACGATCTTGATTTCGAAGATAGTGGTGGGTTAAATGATGTTCCCCTAGATAACCTGCTCAACCATGCAAGGGCTATAGCTTCAAGATCTGATACAATTGACAATACATCTGTCCTCTCAGCGAGCATATGCAATTTAGTGTAGTGCACAACAAATTTTAAAGGATTCCGCCTGTGTTACTCAATATACTACCAAATTTTTATGAATGCCGGTTTCATTTTTGGCCCTTCTGTATGTTTAAGAAGCCATGCTGATGTTCTCCCAAGACCCTCCTTCCCCACTTTCCCAGCCCCTTCCTGCCAAAACAAATATCCGTATATTCATCAGTCCAATCCACAACCGCTTTGTATGTTTACAACTGAGACAGCTAGTGTCTGAAAGCTTTAGGTTCCCCAGTATGTTTTGAGGCGGTGATGCCACAAATTTAGGCCTTAAAGCGTCCCAAAGCATAATATGATACTGATCCTGCATTCGATTACAAGTAGTCCGTAATAGCTGTGCAAAATCTGTATTAAACACTGAGTTGCTTAGAGCTTCCAATGGGAATCTCAAGAACTGATGTTGTCTAAAGGTAGTGGGAATCTCCATCTTCAGTAATGTTGGGGAGTGGTCAGATAAAGTCCTTGGTAAGTATACTATGCTCCTGGTCCGTGTGATAAGCTCTCAGATACTAACCAGTAGTCAACACACAAAAAGGAATTGCGCACCGAATAATAGCAGGAGGACTCTCATTGTGGGACCCACAGTGTGCCACATCCATAATTTGCAATACAGCTTTCCCAAGGGTGTGTGTGGTATGGGCCCTGGATCTGTCAAGTGATCTAGCATCAAGTTGAAATCCCTCCCCCCCCCCCCCCAAGAATATATTAGTGGCTTTATACGCATGGCATATTGAGAGCAGGTGGTCAAAGTATTCCGTAGAGTCCGCGTTTTGGGGGGGGGGTTATCACTAAAGTGATAGAAGCATCATTCATAGTTCTGTGTTACAGAGTAAACCTGGCATTGACATATCTGTGTGCCCTCATTGATGTGAAATCTATGAAGCATCATATCAGTACAGAGGCACCCCTAGAGTAAGTACTCCAGGATGCAAAGTATTAAATGGGCAATAGCGAAAAGTGATGTAGAGCTATGACCCGGGATGAGGTGGGTCTCTTACAGGATAGCCACATCTGTTTAGTGTTTGTTTAGGTATGGGGCCACCAGAAGAGCCTTATTCGGGTTGGCCAAACTTTAAGTCAACCCATCTTTCCTACCTTTGGGGTGGGTGGGGGGGGTTCAATAGTGAGAAGTACCATACTATAGTCCTAGGCCTGTAAGGAGCCAAAAGTGCTCATGGAGTTAGGAAGGATAGTCCTGTCGTCCACGGTTATGGTCTGCATTACCCTTACTCTCCCCACCCTTCCCGCCCGACTCCAAACTGAAATCCCCAACGTTAAGCAAACAGTCCTTTAACCATGGAACTAAAAATAATCAGCCATTCCCAGTGGTGTACACCTGAGGTGTAACTTATCACCAACCACCCTGAGCTCACCAAGTACTAATATATTACCTCCCTAATAACCAATACTCATCTAATAGGATGGAATAACCATGCAGTTCAAGTATCCCACCAAGCCTCACTACCAGTTTTAGCTATCGCGAGTCACCTACTATAATAGGCATAAAATATTACATGAAAGAAACCTATCAACAATATATATTCTATAGCCCTGTTAATTAATTACTCAGTCACTAGTATTTGCTTCCCTGGCAGTGTTTTCTTGTCCGGCTGCTTGTGAAACCGTCTAATCCTCTTCCTTTTTCCCAGCTACATGAGTTTTGATATACATGCCTGCCTCTTTGGGATCCACAAAGTAAAGTATTTTGGTTTGTGATGGAATTCTAGTTTGCAGGGTACATCATGGCAAATTTAATATTTATTGAGCATAGCTCTTTCTTAATCTCCAGAAAGTCTGGCCTCGCAGCTTATACTGCATATGTAAAATTGTGTGGGGGGGGGATGCATGATATCCTGATACTCCATATGCCCCTTCTCGCTTGCAATTTGAAGGACCCCGTCTCTATAGTTTAAAAAATGAGCAATGAGGGGCCTGGGCATTGCACCTGGAAGTAGTCCAGGCCAGAGTCTAAAATCTATCAATAGCTTTAAGACTACTTTTCACTTCCAATAGGATATCTCTTTGCAGATTCCTCTCGCATAGATTCAGCCTCCTCTATCAATTTCGAGCTCTTTTTGTGATACAAGTTAAGCTTTCGCTGCTTTCAGTCAACTTATCCATATTGTATGACGTGTTTTAAATTTACTCACTCTCGACGGAATGTGTCAGCACCGTGTCCTTTTTGTTTTTTTGGTGGGAGAAGGGAGATTTCCCTAATCCTCCATTTCTGGAGCTGGTGCAACTTGAGAAGGCTCCATCAATCTACACCACAGCAGGGTGAACAAGCAAGTAGTGGTCAAAAACTGCTACTAGGGAGGTCAGTTACCCCTCGGGAAGTCCAAGTTGCAAGGCCCTAGAAATGCACTCCCTCAGTCCTGTGAAACGCTTTTTCTGCTAGCCAATCTCTGGCACAATCCCCTGAGCAGTAATCCAGATATGTGTTAAATTCATTTCTGAGGGCTCCAGTGGGCCACTGTAGGCTGGGAGAGTCTTGGTCACACATTTGTGATGTATTTGACTCTCTTGCAACTCGTCTGCGCGTACATAGCTGCCCTTGCATAGAGCCTTTGCTCTAACACATAAGTGCACTGCACACAGCTCGTGTGCAACCGCACCCTCCAGAGCACCTGCCCTGGGTAAGATGCACAGTTGCCAAGATTGCCGCCCTTTGTATTCTTCTCCAAGGGCTGGGGTCAGCGCATCAACCACCTTCACCACAGGGCAGCTCCTTCCACCTGCAATCGTGTTAGCAGTCATTGCTCACCATGGAAATAAAGAGCCCAGCCAACGCGGTGGCACAAGCTTGGCCTCAAGCTCAGCAGTAGACCCTGTCATCACAGAACTGAGACAAGGTCACACATTTCATCTCTCAGCTCCCAACGCGGTTGGCAACTCTAAACTAAGGGTTGAGGGCAGCCATGTCAGACTCCTCCTCCTCTAATGTAGGTGAGGCATGGATATCAGAATTGTAGACGGATGGCAGGGATTCAGGCACTTTGGTTGGTGGTTGGCAGTGCCCAACTACCTTCAGCTATGGGTCTGCTACAGGGTACTACAAAGTCTGGCTTAATTCACTGGTGAATATGGCTGAGGTTTGAGTAAGATTCCCCAGAGCAATGTGACAAGTATTGGAGGTGTTGAAGGGGACACAGCACTCCTCCCATTACAAGGAACCACCTTCTGTTTAAATGTTGTGTTGTAGTGATGGCAGTGAAGACCGGACATTGCTTTATATGAACGACTTTCTATTGTTTGTCTTGATTCCCAGGTCTACATTTAAGGTTTCGTAGTAATTTGTGTAGGCCCTTTCCCCATAGGCCTTCCAGCACATCTCTGTCTTAATGTGAGTCAAGAAGGGTTATAGGCATGTAAATAACAAGGGATAAGGCCTGGTTTCTAAGGCTTAATTAGGCAACAGTCATGGTCCAATTCTGGGAAGACTGCATTGACGCAAGCTACCTCTGTCTCTTAGGAGTAGGGCTGCTCTGTTCAAAATATTACTTCCTTGTTTCTTGTATATCCCTCAGAATACCCCGTGTTGGCTATCCAGGCTTTTTTCAAGAAGGTTATGTTGTGGAATCTTTTGTAGGAGGCACAGGAATAGACTGATGTTTGACCGCTGAAAAATCTGTGTATGAAACACAAAGTTAGCCAAGAAAGTGGAAGAAAATATGGGCCTACTGGAGAGACGCTTAAATTGCACCAAGCATTTTTGAATATTCCACATAAAACATTGCAATGATATTTTGGGGACTAACTATTGCATATCGGTCCTTTATTAAAGCTGCTTTGTTTTTAAAGTTGTTGCGGCGTTTTCGTCTCCCGTACCTGGGTGGCAAGATTTAAATTTGATGCACACTACTTAATACTGGGACTTAGTATACACCCAATAGGTGGGGATTTTAACCGCCATAAAGAGAGAACTACCCAAAACAACCCTGAGGAAGTCGTAGGGGGACTCACCCACAGACGAAACACGTGTTGGTTGGTTGGCGGAAGAGCTATTATCCAATTAAAGCATAAGGACTACTGGATGACTCTTATTCATGCTGATATGTGATTGCGTGTGCTCAGAGATTTGTTTTCATTGACATAAATCCTTATACTTTGGAGAAGGAGGAAATATAGCAAAAATATTTGAATGCTTATATAAAGGAGGCAAAGAGGTTAAATGATGGCTCCATGACAATTCCTCAGGGATGAAAATTAAGCATCTGAGAGTAATGATATGAGGGAGTATTTAGAAACAGCAGGAATGAAAGCAGGGAATGTAGAGTGGAGATCTTAGATGTTTCAGTGCTTTGGGTGATCATTTTCCAAAGCTGTGAGTACAAAATGACTTGTCACAATACAAAATGTTTGGATAGACTGGGGTAGACTCAGAAGGAACGTTGGGATTCTTGAGTGAAAGGTAAATGTGTGAATGTCTTCCAGCCAGGGAAAATAATTGAAGAGGCCCGAGACAGAACAACCAATGGCATTGTTATAGAACACCAGAGGCAGAGCTGGAGACTAAATGGAATATTAGCCTTGCCTTTTGCCGGGGAAACTGCAGTCCTTCTGAGCAGTTATTGTGCTGATACTAGTGGTCACAGAGTTTGTCCTTAGATAACTTTGTAGTCATTGAAGAGTGTTGGTTTCCTTTTTCTCCACTGCAGGACCTTTCGAAAGAAGTCTGGCAGCGTGAAGCGCTCCGCACTGACTGTGCCCCCTGACACCCACCAGTCAACCTCTTACTACCACGAGACCACATATGTCAGCGATGGAATTACCAGCGCCGACTACAACTCCCTCCTTGAGGATCCTCTGGAGAAGGAAACCTACTGGGGTGAGTGCATGGCAATTCCGTACACGTAATTTGCGCGCGCCCACACCAAAGCCGTTCGCTTAGACAAGGTAGAAAGACTAACGACCAAGACCATCTCTGTGCCTTCATCATGGAACATTATTCTACAGAACAGTGGTTCTGTGGATCCAATTAATACACATAAACTGATATATAGTTAAGGCACTATATGCAGTAAATGCTTATTCTTATAATATGACCAACACACTCATTCTCTTCTGCGAAACGATTTAATATTGAGTCCATAAAGAATAATAAACAGAAACAGTATTTTTATCAAAACGGAGATTTAAAAATACATGCAAAATGTCCCAAGTGAAGAAAGAAAAACCACAAGAAAAAGAAAGGGAGATTATTAAGATTGAAATGGTGTGTTTACAAGCAATGCAAAACCATTTAATTAACAAGAGCAATATATGCAGGGCTTTAAGTGGGATGAAAAAACTGGGGGATCTCTCGAATGGGCGTGACTGATGTAATTAGGGCGTGGCTTAAAACACATTAGCTAAAAAACTGTGATTAGCATGGTGTGCCGCCCGACTGGTAATTTGCTGCTTCTTTCATTGCATCCAGATATATAATACAACAAGTAACATTACACCTGCAACAAGAAAGGACTATTGGCTTTGCCAATGACCCTTGACTGTGACGGTAAACCAGCACTGTGCTGCTTCGTCCGACTTTGTTCCTCATCAGAAAACTGTGCTCTAATTTTGGTAATCTGTACTGACTCTAAAGTGCTTGGGCATGGCCCCTGTCACTTATCCTGTGAGGGGCCCTATCAGCACCGACGCCTTTTAGTACCATTCCGAGCACAGTATCTGAAGGTTCCACGAAGTTCTGATTCACACCTTATATAGCATTTATAGTGCTACAAGGACGAAGCCTGCAAATGAAAGGACTGTGAACATGCAAGTAATTATTTAAAAATTGTATTGCACACAAGCCGGTCAAAGTGGGCAAAGAGATTTAGTGTTTAAGATAAAACAAGTGTGTTTTAAAAATATATATTTTTGGTAATACCCAATTATACCATACCTAGTGCAAACCTCTTTTTATAAGTTTCCTTTAGAACATGGGTACTCACAAACTTTCTCTCGGGGGCCAAATTTACAGTGTGGTTTGTGGCCGAGGGCCGCACCGGTGGGGGTGGGGTCAGTGGGGGAGGGGGCGGGGCTAGAGCAAAAAAAACATGTGACCATGAGGTTGAACACAGGCCCCTGCAGCGGACGCCTTTGACCACTGAGCCACCAGACCCGGCATACACACATCTCTCTCTCTCTCTATCTCTCCCTCCCTCGCTCTATCTCTCCCTCCCTCTCTGTCTCCCTCCCTCTCTCTATCTCTCCCTCTCTCTCCCTCCCTCCCTCTGTCTCCCTCTGTCTGTCTCCCTCTGTCTCCCTCTGTCTGTCTCCCTCTCTGTCTCCCTCTGTCTGTCTCCCTCTGTCTGTCTCCCTCTGTCTGTCTTCCCTCTGTCTGTCTTCCCTCTGTCTGTCTTCCCTCTGTCTGTCTTCCCTCTGTCTGTCTTCCCTCTGTCTGTCTTCCCTCTGTCTGTCTTCCCTCTGTCTGTCGCCCTCCTCCCTCTGTCTCCCTCTATCTGTCTCCCTCCGTCTCCCTCTCCGTCTCCCTCTCCGTCTCCCTCTCTGTCTCTGTCTGTCTCTGCCTCTATCTGTCTCTGCCTCTCTCTGTCTCTGTCTGTCTCTGCCTCTATCTGTCTCTCTCTCTGCTCTCTCTCTCTCTGTCTCGCTCTCTCTCTCTGTCTCGCTCTCTCTCTCTGTCTCGCTCTCTCTCTCTGTCTCGCTCTCTCTCTGTCTCGCTCTCTCTCTGTCTCCCTCTATCTGTCTCCCTCTCTCCGTCTCTCTGTCTGTCTGTCTCTGCCTCTATCTGTCTCTGCCTCTATCTGTCTCTGCCTCTCTCTGTCCCTGCCTCTATCTCTGTCTCTATCTCTGTCTCTCTATCTCTGTCTGTCTCTGCCTCTATCTGTCTCTGCCTCTATCTGTCTCTGCCTCTATCTCTGTCTCACTCTCTCTGTCTCTATCTCTGTCTCTCTATCTCTGTCTGTCTCTGCCTCTATCTGTCTCTGCCTCTATCTGTCTCTGCCTCTATCTGTCTCTGCCTCTGTCAGTCTTTCCCTGTCTCTGCCTCTATCTATCTCTCTCTGCCCCTATCTCTATCTGCCCCTATCTCTATCTGTCTCTGCCTCTATCTGTCTCTGCCTCTATCTGTCTCTGTCTCTATCTGTCAGTCTGTCCCTGTCTATCTCTGTCTCTATCTCTATCTGTCTCTGTCTGTTACTGTCTCTATCTGTCTCTGTGCCTCGGTAAACATCACATCACAGGCTCTTAACGCACACCTCATCTCCGTCACCTCACCCGGCTCTCATTCCCTGCTGCCCTCCGTCACCTCACCCGGCTCTCATTCCCTGCTGCCCTCCGTCACCTCACCCGGCTCTCACACCCTGCTGTCCTCTGTCACCCTGTAATTTCACAGCTTGGATCAAAGCGCATATAATTAATTGTCCTAAAACACAATACATATGTTTGTGCTCGCTTTCAAATTCTACACACCATTATCTTCATGTTCCAATTGGCGATTGCTATGTCTGTGATCGTGTTACTTGTTGTTGTTGATGGGCTGTAACTGGAAAACAAACTTCTCTCTCTCTCTAACTCTCTCTCTCTCATTCTGTTTCTCTTTCTCTCTCCTGCTGTCTCTTTTCTCTTCATCTGTGTCCCTCTTTCTCTTTACCTTATTTTCCTGCCTGTGACTGCGTTTCTCCATTTATTGTCTCTTTTCTAGTTTTTTGCTCTATCCTTCCCATCATTTTTAACAGGACACACTGACGTAGCTTGCATGACTCTTTTTAACGGAAAATCCCAGTGAAATGCAGGGCCACATGCAGCATCACCTAGTTGGCTTTGGCAATGATATGATTATTCCATGTTACTTTCTGACACACTTAATACCAAGTTAGCAATTTACCCCTTCATTATACAGCAGCCCCCGATTTCCTTTGCAGTTTGCCATCCACTTTCACCCCCTGTCACCTCACCCCGCGTGTGTGTCAGCCTGGGCTGAGACAGCTTCCCAGGCGCGCACACAGCCGCTCCCGAGTACTTCACAGGTCTTTAAAAGACCATTTACTGCTAACGAGGCTTTGTTGTATTTCACCTCTTCTTAGCGCCCCTGCATCTCCACTCGGACTATCGCTGGAATCGCTCGGCCCCCATAGAGCAGAGTCTCTCGGAGTCCGCGCTGCTGCAACCGGCGGTGTTTGCTGACACCATTTAAAAAAAAAACAAAAAAAAACACAGGTACTATGTCTACAAGGTCCGTGGGCCGCCAAGGAAGGCTTGCCGGGCCGCTGGCGGCCCGCGGGCCGTACTATGAGTACCCGTGCTTTAGAAGAACACAGTTGAGAAGTAAAATAATATCACCCTTAGATTACCTATCAAAAAGAATAAATGTTAGTTACCATGAACCCTCAAATGACTCGAACAATTAACTGGCTCTCAAGCAAGCTTTAGATTTGCTGATTAACCAATTGAACATGTATACATTTCTTTAGGATAGGCAAGCATCCTGGCGAGAAGGCTTATTTCCCGTATTGTCGTCAGCCTCTCCCTTGGCTCCACAGCATAGGAGACCCCCCCCCCCAATCCTTCTCTGCCAGAGGCACCTGAACGTCTCCATTATAACAGTTATTTTTAGGTCTCGCCTAGGCAGCGCTTGCACGGTCTCTTCGGGACATGCTGTGTTCAGGATATGGGCTTTAAGCTTCGCCCAATGCCCGCCCATGTTTTCAATTGGCTCCTTTGACTGTCTTTTGTAAATGCTTTTCTTTCATTGGTTAATTTGTTCAGTAGTCCCTCCTTAGTCCCTCCCTTTCTACTGTTGCAACCTCTCATAAGGACTGGCCCTATTACATGTAATCTTGCTTGGGATGTTTTATTTACAGTTTGTTTACACGATTTTGTTAATGACTTTTGGTCTGCTGGTGTTGCAGGTAGAATAGCTACACACTTCCCCCAACCGCAGTTCCCGCACTCCACGCTTAAATGTTAACAATGGCAGCCACAGTCTTGTTTCTGTTGTATTATTGTGCCACTTGGCCGCCCGTGGTTTGTTTTGTTGTGCCCAGCTCACACAGCTGTATTTCTACAAAAGTAAATACATTTGAAAAAAATAAGGCGGCCGCACAACTTTTTTTGGTCTATTTATTGACTTTTGTGGCAATGGCGGCACGCCGCACTTCAGCTTTAAACTAACCCTGGGCGGAGTTCGCGGAGTTGCACTACGCGGAACACCGCGAAGTGCAAAAAAAAACTCTGTCGCACTACGCAGAGCTCCGCGAGCGGCGGAGTATAATAGAAAAATGCCGTTCGTGGTAATTGCACAGTGCCGGATGCTTGTCCGCACTGTGCAATCATTGCGAACGGCACCATGCACAGCGCAAGCTTTCCTTTTCTGCCGCTCGAATAGATTTTTACTCGAGCTGCAGCTTTCTCAACGCGAACGGGCAGTTTCTCAACGCGAGCGGTGGCGATCGCGAACGAGGAAAAATCTCGCCGGGAGGTTGATTTTCCTCGCTCGCGGTCACCAACTTGACGTTGACGAACGCGAGCGAGGAAAAAAGACACCGCTCCGCAACGCGAAGCTGAGTTTTTCGGAACTCCGCGATCTCCGCGTAACGCGGAGTGCAGAAAACTCCGCGAGCGGAGTTCACCGCCCAGGCCTACTTTAAACATCTAAAGCGCGGTGTGTCGCCATTGCTACAAAAGTCAATAAATAGAAAAACAAAGGCGGGCAGACGCCGCATTTCTTTTCCATTTATTTACTTTTATAGCAATCACAGCACGCCGCGCTTTACTTTTAAACTTATTAAGCTAAATCCCGGCGTGCCGCGATTGCTACAAAAGTAAGTAAATTAAAAAAAATACAGCGGCCGCACAACTTTTTTTTTCACCTATTGACTTTTGTGGTAATGGCGGCATGCTTTAAATATCTAAAGCGTGGCGTGCTGCCATTGCTACAAAAGTCAATAAATAGAAAAACAAAGGCAGTCGGACGATACATTTCTTTTCCATTTATTTACTTTGGTAGCAATCACGGCACGCCGCTCTTTACTTTTTAAACATCTTAAGCTAATTCTACAAACGTAAATAAATAGAAAAAAAACTGTGGCCACAAAACTTTTTTTCAATATTTATTAACTTTTATAGCTATGCTACTGCAAGGATATTTTTAGACCAAGAAAAACCCAACATAAATTCACATTTGAAAAGCCAAAAGCTCTAAATGTATCTAATTTGAGACCTATGGCATTGAAAATGCTTGCTGAACTAAAAGAATAGGAACTGTTAACATGAAATGAAAAAGATTTAGAATGTAAATAGATCCCGCACACTTCAACCCCTGAGGTCATCCAAAATCCATTTATAGTTAGAGAAAGCTTTATTTGTATTTTTATTGCTTATCGTGCCTCATGCTCGCTCTGCATAATCTTCCTACTTCCAAGGTGACCATAAAAAAACATGGGGCTTGACTGGGAACTGAACAGAGCGGAATTCCAGGGTGGAATCCATTCCGAACAATTATAAGAGGTCCACTGTTTCTGTACCTTGATTTACTGTGTCTTCGAACAATGAACCTGATTGTATCGGCTGGAATTATAGCCCGGATCCCTTCCATGACTCCTGCTTTAAACGTCAGACAAGTGATACACAAACAAATGATGGACGGAATGCTGAATAAATCATGCATTCGCCCCCCAGTCAAGAGATCTTGGTTAAATCCATCGTTATTTTGCTCACCATGCCACCCCAGTTTAGACCCAGCCATATGCAAATCATTGGAACAGTCCAGCCCGAACTGCTAAGACCGCTCCTCCCTGGACCGAAAACCAGCATCCTGAGACCTGTTTCAGGGTATTACCCCCTCATCAGCCAGGTTAGCTTGAATCCAGTGGCACAGTGAGCAGGGGACCCATGTCTGTGTATATCCATCCCACTTAGGGCGAAAAGTGCTACACAAACAAATGATGGACAGAATGCTGAATAAATCATACATTCACCCCAGCTTGGCAGTTCGGGCTGGACTGCCCATAAGGAGCAGGGTCAAGACTGATTTGCATATGGCTGGGTCCAAACTGGGGTGGCGTAGTGAGCAAAAGAACAATGGATTTAACCCAGATCTCTTGACTGGGGGAGAATGTGTGATTTATTCAGCATTCTGTCCATCATTTGTTGCCACAGCACTTAAACTTCAGACAAGGCACAGGAGGAGCAACACATGCCCCTCTCTTCCCACTGCCAGCCAACATTCTCCACTCCTTCCTTCACACTCCTCACTCTGTCCCTCCACCTGCCTTACACCAGTCCCTGCACACTTTGACCACAGGCCCATGCACACTTGTACCCCCTAGTCAGAACAGGTGGTAGATGTGGGCATTAAACTCCGTGGAAAAGGGAATAACATGCAGGATACCACCTGGTAAATCTGGGTCAGTCAGTAATTTAACTCGTAATTGCACAGTACTGCAAATGACTGTTGTGGAGTTTGCACCCTGCCAGTACTGTGCAACTTGTAATAAAGGCCATGAAAGGCTACTTAAAGTGCCTGGGGATAGATCAACAAAAATGAAAGGCCCAGCTACCACTTCCCACCACAACTATCAATACACAACAAAAGTACTTCGCCACACTTAAACTTCAACAAAAGACAGAAAATGCAATGTTCTGTCCGAATGTTACAGAGAGCATGTGATGTATTGTATTATCATTTGTACAGCACTCTCCAAATCCTCGAGAGCCCAAAATTGTATATCGTTCAAAAACATTGCTTCGTTTTATTTAATTCTGATACTTTGAACCCATTCGTAACATCAGTCACTATTTCAGCAGAAATTGCAAGTAAAAATTTTATATTCTGTCATCACATTTTAACTGTGATTCTAATTAATGCCACAGCTCTCCAAAATCTGGCTTTTTTTCCTGATCCCAGATAATTGTTGCCTTAATCAAAGTGTATTTTGGAGTTTGTAGGCCCAGTTGTATTGTGAAGTTCTT
Source organism: Calotriton arnoldi (assembly GCA_963921515.1). Lineage (NCBI taxonomy): Eukaryota > Metazoa > Chordata > Amphibia > Caudata > Salamandridae > Calotriton > Calotriton arnoldi. Next base: position 60,389 of record CAWUFW010021502.1, on the reverse strand, counting down.
ATGGCTTTTTCCTTCCACAGAGGCAGTTTTGGGGTTAATTAGATGCACCCTTGGCCTCGTAACTGCCTGAATCCCTGAGATTTCATAACCCAAGGGTAGCTCCCATCATCTTGTTGCCCTTTCTTAGCCCTAAATTCTGTGGTTCAAGTTGCTTGTACACACTCCAGGCCATAAACGGCTGTTAATTGCTTGTTTGGCCACGTCTAGTCTCACATTTCTCTCTTGCATCCATGTGTAAGTGCAGCTACATGCTTGTTTATCACAGTTTCAGACGTTTTACCCTTATCCTCACACCAAAAAAATCAGACATATGCCAGACTGCACTCACACAATTCTGCCCATCATTTAGAATCTAATGTTTAAGAAACCTATCGCACTCATTTTCTCTTCAAATTCACACAGATGAATAGTAACAAACTTTAGTAAGTGCATAACTCTGGCCCTGACGTATCACACTTCCATCTACGGCACTATACGTTGTAGCGTGTGACCCCTCTGTAAATTCGCTTTGGCCTCTCATTAAGAATTTGAAGCACTGTATAAATACAACTACAATACAATGAAACATACTCAAACCCTGCAGGACTGTGAGGCCATACTAATGGCAATACAGAGCTAGACAGATGTCTTTTGACATAACCTGTTCCTGCTTAAGGTACAGGCTTTAGTTACACCCTGAATCAAAGTTGTGTTATAAATTCCGATCCATGTGCAAATGGATGTTTGCGCAGATTGTAGTTGTGCATCAATTACCACATTCTGCAATTTTCTCATGACAGATTTCAGCAAATATTGCATGAAAAAATCTATCGGCACAAAATGCTAAGACCTAAAAATTGCAGAGTGTGGTAATAGATGCACAATTCCATTCTGTGTGCAAACATACATTTGCACCTGAATGGGAATTTAAAACACAACTTTGACTTCTTAGCAGAGGTGCAATGCTTTTAGTTGGAGAGTATTGACACTTCTTAGAAGCAAGTAGGCACTCTGGTATAGGGTACTTTCACTTCTATTTTTCCATTGCAAGCCCTTGCTCTGCTCCATTGTCTGAAATGTTTGCCGCGTTTCGCCCCTGGTTCCAGGGACTACCTGGGCCAGCAGGAGCGTGTTGCTCCTATCCCTCCTCCCATCCAATTCACTCACTCTCCCCTGCAGACACAGGTTACACTATGCCCATGCTTCCTCCTACTGAACCACCTTTATTTTTTATTGCACTTTTATATAGTGCGAACTCAGCCGATGGGCTTTGGAGCGCTATACATGAGCACCAGTTGCATTACACAAGGTCCGGTTCCCTAGTTCCAGAGTGGTAGTTCTGGCAGTAGCGCCCCATTCCCTCTCATACTGCTGCTCTCATGTGCCATGCTAAGTCCTTGCGCTACTCCCACTAGACTCTTCCTCCATGCTTGTCGTACCTGCTGCGTTGCTAAACCCAACTACTTTTGAGTCTCCAAGTCCCTTATTTTTAGAAAAAATGAAAACTCCTTTGCGCATTATTAAGTGTTAGAGATGGTCCTGCTACAACAAAAAAGTTATCTGTGCATGTATTATGTAATTACTAGAAAAGCACCTTCCGCCAACGTCCGCTAATGTTTCTGGCACCAAAATGTCTTTCGCCTGTGAAGGTTTCACTGCTAGTTCTGCAGTGAGCAGAAATATTACACTCTTTTGTTGAAAGATGGAACTGCAGTAGTAAAAGGTCTGGCCACGCCTCCTGCTGTGAGGCTAGATTATGTGCTCTGGTCTGTCTTGTTTAGTGGAAGTACAGCTGTAATGGGGCTCACCAGGCCTCTTGCGGTAGCAAGAAATATTGTTCTCTGCCTCCTAGTGCTGAGAAGGGGGATTGCAACAAGAAACAATTGCACAGCCTCTTTGAGGTGGAAGAAATACGTCAGGTTTTGTCTTCCAGTGGTGGAAAGTGGAACTGCAATTATAGGAGATCCCTCTGGTCTACTTGGACTAGGAGAGATGGCACATTGTACTCTCGTGCCAGGAAGCTAAAATATAAAACTTTGCTAGTGGGTTGTTCACGTGCAATGAAAAACAAGCATTTGCAATGCAATTGGTCTCGCATTTGCAAGAGTTTCAGCTATTGGCATTGTAAATGATAATGCCTTTTATTTATGTGTTTACAAAACCTGCAAGCTTTGCATAAACACCGGTTGCAGGTTTGGTAAGCACATAAATAAAAGGCATTGTCATTTACAATGTCAGTAGCTTAAACATTCGCAACTGCAATACTTTTTTGGCACCAACGCTTTAGGTTTGAACATCGTAAGCTAAAGCGCGGGTGCCGCGATAGCTTTAAAAGTAAACAAATAGAAAAAAAGGCACATTCTTTTTCTATTTGTTTATTTTTAAAGCAATCGTGGCACCCGCGCTTTTAGCTTAAGATGTTAAAATCTAAAGCGCTGGTGAGGTCGTGGGGAAAAAAAAGTAATTAAAAAAGAAAGTCATGCAGCCTCGTTCGGCCAACAAATAAGAAAATAAAAGCGTTGCCGCCATTATGCTTGCCTAGTCGTTCAGCACTGGAAAAATGAAAAGAAAGCATTGAGGGAGAGAGGGTGTCCTGCCTGCAACAGCAGGCAGGACAAAGATATTTGAGAAAATAGTGATCGGAGGCTATATTTAAAGGCTACCGAGTAACAACACATGTAACAGGGTGTGTTCTCATGGGGAGGTTACCAGAAGAAAAAAGGTGGTACTAAGGAGGAACTACTAAGCCTATTGACCAATGAAAACCCAGCATTTACAAAGGACAGGAGCCGATTAAAAAGATGGGCGAAAGATGGGCGGAAAATGGGCGGAGCTTCAAGTCCATACCTAAATATAGCATGTCTCGAAGAGACAGCGCAAGCGCTGCGTAGGCGAGACCTAAAAACTTGCTACGGATCATTGTGCTCTATAAAATGTTAAGAAAAATATGTGCAATAGCTGCAGAACACCCTTGTTACGCTATTTCGATTAACTCAAATATGTTCCCCTTGCATAATCTCATTTCCCGTACAGAACTGACTGTGGTAGTCTTTGATGTTGGTTATTTTTTTCATTCCTCTGCTAACAGAAAAAGACCTGGCAAGGCAGCGGAGGGCCACAGGGAGTTCTTACGGTGTTGGCACCACGAATGGGCTTGCAGACGCCAAAGTCTCGTATGACACCTACGGGTCATCTTCCGGTTACTCCTCGGAGGAGGACTATACAGGTAAGGAAGCCTTGATTGTGTGTGTGGGTAGGAGTTGGATTTGGCAGCGGATGCTGATGTTCCTTCTCGTCCTGTACCCTCTCTTGCAGGACAAGCCAGCTCACAGACCAGCACTTCTGGGTCTGGATTCACCGGAGCCGTCTCTAAAGCTGGCTCGCTGCTCTGGCAAGTGGTGACCTCCCCAGGTGAGAAGGAAGGCAAGCTGGCTCCATGGCTCATTGGGGCAAGGTATCCTGTCTCAGGCGGTTCCCTATGCATATGGTCTCTTTATCGTAGCTACTGTGAACATGCCCAGCACTGTAAACAAGACTTCATAGTCTGTATATATTTACTGAGCCTTGCATTCTCACTCCTCCTTTCTGGCAAAATAGGTTTGCCAGCTGCATGGTTGTAGATGTGCAGGTTTATGCCATACTAGTAAAATGAATGTGGCCTCATAAAACATGTTCAATGGAAGTCCGAATCTGATCTGTATTAATCTGACAAGCCCATGTTCTTAGCAGAGTAAGGGTGCCACTGCGTAACCATCATAATGTTGATCTTCTCTTCTCACGCTCTGGGCCTGTGCATTGAGATAGTACTCTGGATCTGCTTTAATACCTATGTTTAGTACACATATTGAACCTTCATGAAAGCGTAAACTATCTGTGCAGATGCATAGAGAGTAGTATGCTTTTTGTCACAGCTGGTGAGGGAGGAGAGGTGCAGGGTATCACGACTGACTCGGGGCTTCACCTCTTGGGAGTCATGCCCCCTCCCCGCAGTCAGCAATAATAATAAAAAGCATATTACCTTCTGTGCATTTAAATATATACTAATGCTATATAATATACCCCAATACTATACACACAAGTGCAGAAGATACTGCCTTCATCTTTAACACCACACTTTTTACCTAGTATTTGTATCTCTATGAGGTTGGACAGAAGGATTGTGCTTTGTGCCACACTCTATGCTTGCATCGTGCCACAGAATTGTAAAATTAAAATGGCTCAAATGCACCCCTGGCTTGGTTGTGATTAGACATTTCATGGTTCCATTACATATACGCACTACGAAAACTGGGGCCCGGTGTTTATCAGCACAGATGAGGTAGATCAGCTTCTCATTCAGCCAGTGAATAGAGAGAGACAGATGGACTCCTTGGGATCTAGCTTTCCTCTTGTCCCACCGACCACCAGAACTGGGCTGGTCCAGACAGTGAAGAACAGAGAGACTTCACCGGCACAAGGATCCCGCCAGGCACAGTGTAGGTTTATTTCTTTGAGTGTGTCGCACCAAAGCTGTAAATGCCAGGCAATGTTAGCGCTTTGATGCCTTTTGGTTTTATGCGCTCTACAAATTTTAAATTACAATTTAAATTACAATGATTTGCCTAGGATATGAAATGAGCGATACATTTCCCAGTTCTGAAAGGCACCCAACCTACTTTCCGACAACTTGGCTACTTTTTGAGGGGAACACAACACATTTTAACAGCTGGGCTCAAAAAGAATGACTGTTCGGAGAGGGGCACAGGGCTGCACTCTTCAATGGAGCTCTGGACAGGTTGTTGACTTGTACTACTGCCTTACAACAGTCAAGAGAAATGTGGTAAAATTTTGACTTCTACTGCACTGGAAATCATATGAGCCTGAGACATAAAAAAGTAAGGTGGATGCCACTGTTTAATCATAGGCCCAACCTACCATAGAGTGCTGAGCAAAAACAATCAAAAATTGAATTCTGTCTTGGGAAGCTGGAGTGGCTAAAGGCCTCCCTGCCTCTGCAGCCACTGTGACACTGCTGCAGGCACACACTGGTGTTGAAGATGCACCCAGTGGCCAGTCACAGTGCAGCATCTGCAGAGGCTTGGGAGAGAATAAGCACTTGGACAGGAAAAGCGTCTGATGGCAGTCTCGGCATTTGCTAAGATCCTGCAGGGAGCAAACATTGTTGCAGCAATGACATTCAGTGTCCAGAGTCTTTTCTCGGGTCCTACAGTGAACTATCTTTGGTTAGTGGGCTGTTGCTTCTTTGGATAGAATTCATGTGCTTGTCTAGACTCCTCCCTCTGGCATTTTGTAGTAATCTTCCTAGTCATTTGTTTCTGTTTTCATTCTTGTCACAGGTCAAGCTTTTGGGCTCCTGTACTGGTGGGTTGGGACCGCCTGGTACAGACTAACTACATCTGCCTCCCTTCTCGATGTTTTCGTCCTAACTCGGTGAGTGCTTGAGTTTGAGAATCTTAGTGGGTGAGGGGCAGCTGGTGGGGGTGGTAGTTTAGAAAAAGAAACAAGGGCTCAGCTGGTGGAAGGTGGAACTGCAGCAGAGGAATTCATATGCCCCCCTGCACTGGAAGGTGGATCATATTCTACCCCTAGTGGCGAGAAATGGAACTTCAGCTGTTGAGGGTCTTGCAGCACCTTACTGGAGACTGTCCCCTGTCTCCTATCTGATGCTGACATTTTGTATTGAATCTTTAAGTGGGTTTTACAGCTCCTGCTGCAGTGGGAGAGAGGATCTGCTTTTCCCTCTAGTAGTGAGGAGTGGCACTGCGCCATTGGAGTGTCTTGCTGCTCAGCCCGTGTTGGGGAGAGATGTCTAAAGGAGAAAAATGTCTTGAAGTAGAAATGCATGGTTTCTTTCCCGAAGCGAGATGTCATACTGTGCCCATGATGGTGAGACCCAGTTGTGCAGGAAACCTGGTATTTGCTATTTAGCTAATGTGCTTTTTTGTCTCCGCAACAGCTCCGGTCTCAAGAAGGCAGTCCTGCTGCTCCTGCTTCTCCTGCTCTTGGCCGCCGCTGCATTCGGTGAGACTGCATCACTTCCCCCATCCATTTCATGCCACTTGCCCAGCCTCCGTGTGTCCTTGTGCAAGTGAATCCCAGTTCCTCACCATCCTCTCCTAATCTGCATGAGGATATAGGGGTTCTTTTAGCCAGAGCAGAAGAGGTTGTCTTGGGCTGAGGTGGAAGAGGTTGCTGTGGGCTGATGCTGGAGGGGTTGTTTTGGGCTTAGGTGGAAGGGGTTGTTTTGGGCTGAGGTAGGAAGGGTTCTTGGCTCGAGTCGAAGTGTTTTTTTTTTCTCTTCTCTAGTAGAAGTGGTTGTTTCTGTCTGATGTGGAAAGAGTTGTTTTTGGCAGAGATGACAATGGCTGTTTATGGCTGATGAAAAAGAATTAAGTTTGGGTCAGGCGGAAAGAGCTGTTAATGAATCAGGTGGCAAAGCTTGCTTTTGGCTGAGGTGGAAGAGAGATTTTGGCTAACTTTACAAGGCTTTTTTTGTTGATGTGGCAAGGGCAGTTTTTGCCCATGCCAGAAATGCAAGTTTGTGGCTGAGTTGGAAAGAGATGATGTTGGGCCATGCTGTAAGGCCGTATTTTGCTGCGACTGAAGAGACTCTTTTTGTATGAGAAACAAAATGTCTGGGTTTAATTGGGGTGACATGGATGTTTTCACTATGCTGATGGTGGCTATTCTAAGCTAATGTTGCAGGGAACCTTTTAAGCTTAGCCTTTTAAGCTTAGCTGGTGGGCTATTTAGGCTGGTGTGAACAAACAATTTGGGTGTCAAGTCACTTTACGTGTTATTTTTTTTCTCTCGACTCTAGGGGCCTGGCAATTCTTTCCCTTAGTGTTGGGGGCCCTCCGGCCTTCTTCGGCACAAGCACCTGTCTCGCCACCAGTGATGCCTCCAATCTTAGTCAGTACACAGACTAAAGAGGATGGCAATGCATCTCTGCTATACCAGGTAAGTGTCCAGCCGGCGAGGCCTAGGCCAAGAAGGAGAGTGCAAGATGAGGACACTTAGTGATTTGGAATTGAAACAAGCACTGGTAATGGTTCAGTCTGGTTTATAACTGAAAGTGCTTCTTGAGCCACTGATGAGTTTAAGCACTTAAATTATTATACATGCACTGTCACTAATCCTTCTACTCCTACATCCATTCCACTGACTTATTCTTGCCTTTACCCACTTACCCAGCAGGGGTCAAATAGCCAAATAAACTTAAGAATATGTACGAAAAATTAAAATCAGAAAAGTAGGAAAAAAGAAAACATTTCACAACTTAACATGGCAGGCATGTGCTTAAAATACAAAACGAAATTAAACCTGACAGTGGGCATCCATCTTACAGTGGTATTGTACATAGTGTATCGTTTTAAGGTTCCAACATGGGTGCCACATTTAGAAGCAATGTGCTTGTGATCTTGGAGGGGCAAAAACAAATAGACACTTTGTACAATACCATTCCAAGGTGGCTGCTCAGCAAACGTCGCACTTGCGTCAGTCTTTGAATGCTAAAGTTTATACAGCATCAATGTCATACAGTTACACCTGTCAGACTCCGAAGAGGGTCTCGCTTTTATCAAAGGAAGTAACCAGTACCAAACCCTTGCTTACTACAGTAACCTGTGAGATTCCTTGTAACAAAATTCCCATCTACAGGCATTAACACAGTGTAATGACAATCCACCCTTAAAGGTGTATTGGCTTTAGCAAATGCTTTTCACAATAAATAAGTCATGCCTACCGTGTTTGTTGTAAATTTTCATAGCTATATGCTTAGACCTAGGGCCTGTGACATAACCTATTCAGTTGAACCAATCAAGCCTATAGTCTTTATCATTGGCCTGTCACCATAACTAACTCAGGGCTACTATGTTCCACATAAACTTTCCAACAAGGACTCTATCGGCATGGAGTCATAAATTTACAAATATACACAAAATTACAGTTGGCAAAACAATATGCAGCCCTTTCTAAAACGGGATAATAATGATTCTCAAATCGCAAACCTTCTACCCAGAGTCACCAGGGTTAACCAACACCAGAATCCTTGTCTACTATTGTAATTTGTAAGATTCCCTGTTACAAAATACCTGTCTACTAGCTTTAACACAGTGTAATGGCAATCCACCCTTAAAGACCTGTAAGCTTTCACGTATGCTTTTCACAATAAATACATCAGGCCTACTGCATATGTCGTAATGTTTCTTAATAGATCAGTCATTGGCTTGTCTCCATAACCAACTCAGTCCTGCTGTGCTGATCATAATCTTTTCCACAAGGCAAAAAGTTCAATTAAAGTACTCTTTTTCGGCAGAAGCACGCAACGTATGTCTAATCAAAATCTGTACTCAAGAAAAACAACATTTTGGAAGAGCCAAAACCTCTCTCAGTAGTTCTTCTTAAATCTCTTTTTTCCATTGATCAGATAAGGGTTGGGATACTTACACTTTCAGAAAGGGTTTTAAGAAGTTGAGAAGGGAAAGCATGACTGCTGGAGTAGACTACATTAGAAGGAGCCTGAAGAGAGGTAGAAGGCAAACTTCGAGGGAAGGAGGACGACATGAGAGAAGTGATGAAAGAAGAAAGCATTAGAGAAGGAAAAATGCTGGTTACAGAATGATAAGAGACAGCATAGTTTTAAAATGTTGGTGTTTGGTGTCATGACAGTGATGGTAGGTAATTTGTAGGGCGACTCTTATCTTCACTGTCTAAATCTGTGATTGTTCTGACAATGGAGAATGGGTCTGACTTTTGTTGGGAAGGGTGAGGTTGACCTGAGATGGATCCCATAAAAATATACATTTATTCCACATTGAACTAGATGGTGCGAGTGTGCAAAATATACTCTTTAAGAAGTACCACTTACAATACTAGTGTTACATGTAAGTGACTTATTGCTCTATGTCTTCTCTTTTACTCCTTCCCCTGTTGCTCCCCCACCTGCAGCACCTGATGTCACGACTGGAGAACCTAGAGAGCCGCTTCCAATCATTGACAGCTGACTCTGCTTCCTGGCGGCGGGAGGAGTCTGCTGGCCAGGCAAATAGAGCTCAGTCGCTAGATGCTGTTGCGGGCCGGGCAGGTTTATTACATGAAGAAGCTGTGGTACTTCTGGAGCAGATGATGAGCAGAAGAGAGGCAGAGCTGAGGCAGGACCTCAGTGGAGCTAGTTCTGTCCACCTGCAGGTATGACTGTGATCTTTTAGCCCTGATGGGGAAGGTCAGTTATGTGCCAGGCACTGACCAATTTAAAAACTGAGTGTTACAGGTTCATTTCAAAAGTGTAAAAATTGCATGTCTTTTCTGTCCCAGACATCAGTTTTCTCAATCCCCACTTGTCTACGGAATTCTCTGGCACTTGTTTTCATGATGCCCTAGTTGCCTCCGTGCGATATTCTTAGGTGCCAGTGTGTTGCATTACCTGGTTCCTGCATGATGGATCCCTGTATATCTGTTTGTGGAATCCATGTCAGCCTTTTTGCATACTCCATGGTTTTTTCTTGAGAGCTACCAAAATCCCTGGTTTCTAGTTCTGAAATACCCAGGTGTTGTTTACCAAATGCTTTGTACTGAACCACATTTTTGTTGAGTTCTCCTAGTCCCATTCCAGCTGTGTTTCTTTGTTGAGTAGTCATTTGTTTGCATTCCCGGCTCTGTCAGATGAAATCATGAGTTTTTGTTTCTAAATTTTCTAAATAGACAACACTCAAATTCTGGCTAACAAAAATTCTTGGACATTTTGTTTCTTGAGTTTCATGGTTACCTTTGTCCACTGCTTTTCACCACCATTTACTGACTACCCAGACATTTGTAGTGAGCATCACCATTAGCTACTAACTGAACATCTGGCATATTTGTTTAATGAACATCCAGAGCGATTTGTGAATAAACATCTGGGACATTTATTTACAGAAGATCTCTAATGGTTCATTACAAAATCTGGGCAATTTGTTTAGTAAACCTCTCCAGTAGTTGTTGATTTAATTTGTGGCTCACTTGTTTACTAAGTCTCTTAAGCATTTGCCTGCTGTATATCCTCTGTGTGTCGGAGCCTCTTCCAGAGGACCATGGGGCAAGCAGAAGGCACCAGGCCCAAACTAGCGTGTTCTTAATATTAGTATTATTATTGCGGTCGATGTTGAGAGGGGAGAAACAATAAGATTTTGTGTACAGTTCTTAACAAAGACACGTAGAAGAGTTTGTTCACTTAGAATATGACAAATATACCTCCATATAAACCCCCAGGTTACAAACCACTGGAGAGGGAACCAGTGTAGAGTTTGTAGGTAGAGGCCAAAAATTGGCTGGTAAAGGAAGAGGGGCATTACCAATGGTGCAGTGGAGCATTTCTGTTTTGTCCCCATTGAATTTAAGTGAATTAATTCCAGCAGGAGATGTCCCTAGTACAGTTATGAAAGGAGTCGAGTGGTAAAGGACTAGATTGATCTACTGACAAAATAATCTGTGTATCAGCTGCATAGTTCATGAAATGAATTTCATGGCTACGAATTCATTTTACTACAGGTTTCGATAGATGTTAAACAAAGTAGGACTAAGGGAAATGCCGTGAGGGACTCCCTGCCCTACTTCTCTGAACCTGGAACAAACGGAGGGAGGTGGATCACTTATGTTCTGCCAGCCAAGTAGGACAAAACCCACATAAGGGACACACCTAAAGTTGAGGCCTTTTCCTCCTACATCCTGGGCCCGATCTAATATGGATCCTGAGGAACTGGGTCAAGTACCACTTTGGCACTTGACTCTGCATGGTACCTTGGGTTGAGCATTCCAGGGCTTCTTTCTCTGTATTTACAGCGCAAACACCGGCTACGGCACAGAAGTTAATACACTATTCACGACTGCTCCCCCTGGCATACAGGATCACCGACTTTACTCCGCTCATGCCCCGATCAGCATGGCAGTAATGCACTCTTCATGGCAGCCGCCTCTGGCATTTTGGGTGGTCGACTTTACTCCACACATGGGCTACAGCCCGATCGGTGCAGCAGCCGCTGCCCCACCCCTTGCTACAGGGATCCTCTCACCAGGATTCTCCCTAGCACCGCCCCTCCGAACCTGCACCCTCTAGCGCTCTCCTCTTCCTCACAGGACACATTGGTCTTGGCAAACAGGCAGGCACTGGTGCTCCAGGGCAGATGGTCTTGGATTTCCTTGGGTGATGTCTCCTCACCCAGTTAGGAGACTGGTAGATCTTACTGCCCAATCGGTGCAGCAGCCGCTGCCTCACCCCTTGCTACAGGGATCCTTTCACCATGGGAGTGGCTAGAGGTTCACACCTGGATATCGGCCACAGTGATGTGTATCAAAATGTTACCCCTGGGCCTCAGCCTTGCTCTTTATGGCTGTTATGAGCCTCATCTGCTTCCAAAGATGTGCCCAGACCCCTTTCCAGTGACCTCTCAGAATCCTTTGAAGTGTACCAAAGAGCCTGGCTTGCCCTTCTTTCAGTGTGTGTCCTACCCTGTTCTCAGGAATGCAGCAATCTACAAATCCGTCGGTGGGGGGGTCCTCTACCTCCTCATGCTCCTCCAGTAAGCTCTGGGCCTCCCAAAGTGGAAACCAGAGTCATCCATGTGTTGTGCCACTCACAGGCACACATACACACAGCACGCATATGCAACCATCCACGCACTGCACAGTGCCACATACTAACTTGATGTAGTACAAGGGTGAGTTAAGCACATAGCAGCGTAGCTTTAAATACGTGGGCCTGTAGGCCTCCCTCCAGTTACAGAGGTAAAAAGGCATGGTCACTTCTACTGATCACTACACGGTATGATGCTTGTGCTACTTAACTCCTGGTAAAGCCAGTAGCCTTTCACCACTATGAGGGTAACACTTTGGGTGCCCCTCCCGGCCCAACAAGCCCGCAACTTGTGTGACAGACCTGTGTCATGGCATACACGTATTATTCTTGTTCACCCATGACTTCGAAAATCAGCACCAAGGATCCAGATGTCGTTGTAACTGGGACACTAAGGGCATGGGTGCACTTCTGCCACTGTGTGAGGGTCTTTTCCATCCAAACACTGACCATCCAGCGTTTGTTTTCCTATCCCTGAAGCACTGCACACCTACGCTTTTGTAAACCAAACTTGCTGATTAATAGTTTGATTGAGTAAACTTATTTGCTAACAAAATACAGCCAGATTTTTTCATTTTTGTTAATCGAATAGCCTAGATTTTTGCTAACCAAATATGATACCTTTTGCTAACTGTTCTAAAAAAAACTATTTTTAATGACTTTTATTGATTTTTATAACCAGTGTAATGCATGCTTTTGAGGATTTGTCACAGTAAGTATTCAGAGAAAGTCATCATGGTTTAACAGGCTCTACGCGCTTGACGTTGAAAATATACTAGTAAAATAAGTTAACATCTGAAATGTCTATAAAGTAAGAGCCGTACCCTCAAATATGATAAAGATACATTGCTACATTTCATTCCTTTTATTAAACTTGCCAGACTTTTAACTCTACTTAACAGGTTTGTTCACTGAACTTCACTGAAATGTGTTCACTGAAGATTCTAGGTATTGTTAAAGAGTACTTTTTTTCTTTACTGAACTCAGTGGATTCTAAAACATTTGTCAGCTGTTTGTTTACTGAAGATGCCATACATTTGATTACAAACCTTTCTGGATCTTTTCTCTAAACGTTTGACAAATTTGTTATGATCCTGTCAGATGTTTGTTTCCAGAACATCACAGGTGTCTGTTTACTGAACTTTCCGGGCTTTGTGTACAGATTTCTGTAATACGTTTATTTCTTGAACTTCCCTTTAAGTTTTCTGAACAGCAAATTTGTTTTTTTCATTGAGCACCCACAGGTGTATGTTTTTTTGTTTTTTTTTGTACTTGATGGTTCTATTTGCTTGATCCAATTTTGTTGGTTTCCTTCATAATTACCTGGCTCATGCTTCACTATTTTTATTCCCTCAGGGGGAGCTGACCGCACTCCGAGAGGAGCAGCAGCGTGACCTGAAGGGTGTCCTAAAGCAGATCGGCCAGCTCTCGACGGTAAGTTTGGTCACAGAGAAGCCCTTTGATATTTGTGTGTAGAACAACAGTGTTTCAGGGAGATGTTGATACAGTGACCTCTTGGTTGATGGCACAACAAGTGAACCCAGTACAGACTGAGATCACATGCAGAGTGACCTCTGTCAGTACTGCACCCTTTGAGAAATATCCGAGAACACAGATATGTAGCGTGAATCGAAAATCTTGAATAGTGAACCAGTTGTCCATTGTTTAAAAGGTAAATATCTGAATTAAGCACATCATTAACAAGCATTATCAAAGCCAATAAGTCTACTTCAGTGGCACTACCTGACCTTTGAGCTTTGCCAATGATTCTTGGCAATGCTGTTCCACATCTGCAAAAAGAATACAATTGCATATTTGCTGATGCAAAAGAACATTGGCAAAAAGTGCAATGGTGAATACATATGCATACATCATCATGTATGCACACATGCTTCATGACGCTAAAGTGACCAAACTGTGATGACGTATATAAAGGAATGCGTTAACATGCATGCATTAGTATTCGTCATGATGCCACAGCTACTTTTTTATTTTATTTTTCATTTATGGTTCCATGATGGCGGACACGTATCTTGTAGTAGCTTGTAAATAAACAACAACAAAAAAAGCAAGTCCGGCAGGATGCAGTGTAGCTGGGAAGCAACTGGAAAGGGTTGTTAGGGCGAGCAGAGGAGTGTATGCCAGGAAACTGCACACAGGGTGGAGAAAGCAAGAAAATGCATCCGAGTGCTGAACGAACAAGCAAAAGTAATTCCCTTACTGTAAGCAGTGGAAGGATACAGGTCATCCATTCAAATGTATGGTGAAGATTCTGTGCCCCAGGAGTTGGGCAAACAAAGAAGAGAAAGGAAAGCCAAATAAGAAGCAAGCAAGCAGATGAAAATGACCAGAGAGCCAACCATGTACATGCAATGGGTTGACCCAAACCCCACTTAAGTATTGGTACTGTCCACAATAGGTCTTCGACAACAGACAGCTAAAAGCTGTCTATAGGTAAAACAAGGGTTCTGACCGGGCAAACGGTTACAGAGGAGCATCAAGTGAGATGGAATCCTCCTCACAGGTTGTGAAGTATGGATGGTGGCGACTGGGACAATACGGCACAGAGAATAGAGAGACCCAAGGACTGGTAAAGCGATACAAGCAAATAATTTGGATTTGAAAGGAAGTGGCAGAGAGAGAAGCAGAAATAGAAATGAAAGGTAGGAAGGGGGATAGTGAAGAAGTCAAAAGCAGGAGGTACAAAAGGTAGGTAGATGGGGCATTGAGCGCAAACACAAGAATGAAAGAAAAGATGGGCAAATTCGGCGGCGTGGGGACAGGAGTCACAAGAAGAGGAATGGAAGTAAAGATTTAAGATCCATATAGTGTCAGCATGTCGTCTTTCAAAACTCTTTCAGGCACTGTAAACCTGTAAAAAAACAAATAAACGTAATTGAGAAAACACAAAAGGTGTCATCTAATAGGCCATAAATTGCAGTGCAGACAGGGCTTTGTGTGAGCATGGTGACTGCCCGGTAAATGCAGTTTTGATAAACATAGATTTACATACAGAGGCAGCACTAAACACAATTGAGCCCGATCTGCTCACTTCGCAGTGTCCTTTAATTGTGTAGAGAAATAAAGCTCCTCGGCCCTTAAAAAAGGGACTGGGCTAAACAGAGCTAGTGAAAAGGAAATCTAAGATAAATTAATATTTCCCATACTCCACTGCTTCTGCATAGTAATGGAAACGCCCTAAAAAATAAATATAGGCGTGCTGCCTGGAAGAAGTTTTTATATAAGATTTTCATATAACGTAGTGTACACAGTTTAAAAAGTCTGTGAATGCTGTTTGCCCTGGCAGTTTTTCCTTGTGGCGATGAGCGGGTGCGAGTGAGCTGATATGAAAGCCTTCCATCAAAACCATTTGGGGTGTGTGTATACACATACCTTACCCTCCATATTTATCCAACGTTTTAAGATTGTTTATTATGAGTACATAGCCAGCTTTCTGAAGGTACTTCTAACTGCAGATTCTTCACCTTTAGAATATTTCCCGGGCGCTGGACAGGATCCTGAAGTTTTTATAGCAGTGCTCCCACATGCTGTTAGGTGGTGTTGTGTGGCGCCACGTGTAGGCGCCACCCCAGCACGCTGAAATCAGGTCTTTGCTTTCAGTGCCTTTGAATACAGGCCTGGAGCTCTGCTCTCTTTTCTTCGATTGACAAATTGCTTCCAAAATTCGTTTCCAGTATCTGAAGACTACAGAGTTCTGGCTGTGCCTTGACTGTCGGGAACCTAGAAAGGGTTTGGCTTACACTGCAGCAAGGCTAAGCCACATATAATCGAAGAACCAAAAAGATGCCCATGCTGCTTACTCACTCAAGTCCTTAATCATTAAGCATTGAAACAAAACAATGCCAAAAGTAACCACTTTTCCGTTGGATTTAATCAAAAGCTTTCTTCTTTTTTATCAAAAATTTCACCACCAACGTAGTACAAACATTTTACAATTTGTGAAGAAGCATTTACAAAACAAAGAATAAATATACAATAAAACATTTACATATTTACACATCAACATCACATATACCACTTACTACACCCCATTCACTCAACCTCATCGTGCATTCATTCCCTCTCATACCCTTTTTCCCATTCAAACGAACACACAAACCCACGTTTGTTTTTAAATGTTTAACACGAACACTTTGTGAAAAACAATAAACTAAAAGGCCATCAAACGGACTAACTAAATAAATCCAAAACAAATTGTGGTTCTATCTATGATTGGCCTTAGATCAACGGTCTCACGCGTTTCGAACCCCTCCAAGTTCGGGGGTTCTCATCAGGACCAGAATAGCTTACTCAAAATCAATATTCAGCTGGTATTAGACCCTTTCAACTTTCTCCAAGCTGTTCAATCTGGAACAACATACATACAGTCTTAGTCTCGTAATTATGATGTACGTTGCATTACAATGTCGATTGAAGGTGACAAATTGCTGGACACTCTTACTTGTGGCTGACAGGGGGTGAACTGAGGCCACACGCGCTGCTCAAAAACTGCTACATATCTTGGTTAGTATTCCTCGTGTGCTTGATATCAATGGTTTAGCGGTGGACTGCAAAGGAACTTTTTCTTTGTTTATCTTCACTCGTGTTTGGCAGGCAGTTCAGTTGTACTCCGTATTCGCTGCGAACAGCTTGGAGAAAGTTGAACGGGTCTAATACCAGCTGAATATTGATTTTGAGTAAGCTATTCTGGTCCTGATGAGAACCCCCGAACTTGGAGGGGTTCGAAACGCATAGACCGTTGATCTAAGGCCAATCATAGATAGAACCACAATTTGTTTTGGATTTATTTAGTTAGTCCGTTTGATGGCCTTTTAGTTTATTGTTTTTTCACAAAGTGTTCGTGTTAAACATTTAAAAACAAACGTGGGTTTGTGTGTTCGTTTGAATGGGAAAAAGGGTATGAGAGGGAATGAATGCACGATGAGGTTGAGTGAATGGGGTGTAGTAAGTGGTATATGTGATGTTGATGTGTAAATATGTAAATGTTTTTATTGTATATTTATTCTTTGTTTTGTAAATGCTTCTTCACAAATTGTAAAATGTTTGTACTACGTTGGTGGTGAAATTTTTGATAAAAAAAGAAGAAAAGTTTTTTGATTAAATCCAACGGAAAAAGTGGTTACTTTTGGCATTGTTTTGTTTCAATGAATGATTAAGGACTTGAGTGAGTAAGCAGCATGGGCATCTTTTTGGTTCTTCGATTGACTGTCTGGAAGCAGATGTTGGTTACGGACCAGCACAAGCTGGGTTTCTGATGTTTGGACTTGGGACATGAGTCAAAGTTGTGCCAAGAATGTGCCCAAATGCACCCGAAAGCCATCCGGGACTGTGAAGCAAACCCCAAAAGAAGTCATGGGCCTTGTGTAAATCCCGCTCCTGCTCCAAGTTGAGGGCACAGACTCGTTCCCTCTCTCGAGCTGCTCCCACAACAGGTCCTGTTCGCAGTCGCGGTCGCCCGGTAAATCCAAATTGCAAGAAGAAATATAAGAAGTTGAAGTAGGACTCAACACCATCCTGCTGCTCTCAGTCCAAAGAGAAGTCGGGAGGATGTCAAGGTGCCAGACGAACTCACTCCTGATCCCCAATCGCAGAGCCAATCCCTCAACTAATTCCGTTTCCCCAAATATTCTGTGCCATTTGCAATGCTGCAGCAGGTCGAGGTCTTTAAGGAGGCCGTGCTGCATATTTTTGGTACTCTTCCAGCTCCCTCTGGTGCACTTTAGAGCCCCAAGGATCTTCAGCAGCCTCCAGTCAGGTTTCTGCCGGTGGATCCGTACTTTGAGCTGTCTGCGCCCCTTCACAATGACTCCAGTGCCAACTTACATCCCAGCTCCATGATCTGTTCCTTCTTCACCAGCGCCGATCCCAATATCCCCAGTCTCAGAGATTGAGCCTTTGCTGTCTCCGGTGTCCAACCGGAAGCAGAATCTGCTTTGACCCCTACAAGTTTGCGCCTTGACTCCACTCCAGCTCACTCAGCTCCCGTCCCTCTGTTTCAGACAAAATGCTTCCTCTTCAACGATGCCATCCTCAGAAACTTCATCTCCTGTTGGGCCTGACTCTGATCAACCTGATAATGACTATTATGATGATGATGATTTACACCCACGCTATGTTGATGATGATATCTACATGGACTTGCAGGGGAGCAGTGGGCTGGATACCACCCCTCAGACAGGGTTGTTTTTGCCTCTTGGATCTCCTACGAAGGAGAGTGCATCATTTGCTGTGGTGATTAGATCTGCAGCTGAGGTCCTGAACATATGGCTGTCTTCAGTTGAAATAAAAACGGATGTCCTCACTGAGGTTTTGCTTCCTAGGCCAGCCTCATCTGAGTCCTTGCTTCCATGAATTGAGGTCCTGACTGAGACCCTTATGTGTAATCTGGCAAAGTCTTGCTCTTGCCCACCAGTCAACAGACAGGTGGCCAGGTGCCGCTGACTGGCGCCGGGCGTCCCAGACTTTCTTATGCAGCATTCAATTCCTCAGAGTTTGGTGGTCCAAGCTTCCACCATCAGTCATCCCTGATATTTACCCCCTGACCTGTCCAGTCAGGAAGTCGCAAAGAACTGAGGTGTTCCGAAAGTGCATTTTCTCTTATGCCAGTTTGACATTTAGGTCATTCAGTGCAGCTTGCCTTTTCGGTTGTTATTCACACGCCATTTGGAACATGGTCAGCGAGATCTTGCAAGTGCTTCCAGGCGAGTTTCGGGCCTCTCTGGCTCAAACCATTTAAGACAGGATGCAGCTAAGTGTCATTAGGGCTGACCTAGACACAATGCTTGGGGCAGGCAGTGGGCACTATTGTGGTGCTCGACCACCACACATGGATACAATCTACTGACTTTTCTGGGGGACATGCAGGCATTTGTAATGGATATGCCAATTAATGGGTCTCTCGTCTGTGATGAAAAGGCTTTTAAAGAACCCTTTAAAGAAAGCAGAGGCACAGTGCATTCCTTTGGCCTTTCAACCTTTGCCTGACAGTTTCTTCGGCAGCCTGATCCTTCCAAGACTACTGAAGAGGGCTGGCCTATAGACCCCGTCAGGCCTCGCCATCAGCACAGCAGTCACCCCAGTCCTTTTGTGTCTGGAGATGGGGCTCAAGCAGACATTGTGCAAGGCACCAGGGGCACCACTCCACCCAGTTCTGCCCCCTGAAGTGTCATCCTCCAAACCGTTTTAGTTTGCCCTTATAAGTGCACACTCACCCTGCAGGAGGCAGGATCAGACATTTTCTTCTAGGGTGGCAGGCAATTATATCCGACCGGTTGGTCCTCCAGATTGTCCAGCAGCACTATCTATTCTCTGCCACTCCTTTTCAACCCACCTCAACTTTCTCCCAAGTCAAAGCTGCTTTTTGAGGGGTCCTATCCATCTTTCTGGAAGAGGTGCAGGTTCTACTGGCCTCGGGTGCCATCAAAAAAATTCCAGCCTTGGAAGGACATGTTGTTCCTCCTGCTATTTCCTTGTTCTGAAGAAAGATTGAGTCTTTCATCCTATTTTAGATCTTCGGCCCCGGAATGCCTTCCTGCAGAAGGACTGATTCAAAATACTCACACTGGCCCAAGTTCTGTCTGCCCTGGATCCAAGCAAATGGATGGTTACCTTCAACCTGCAGGACACGTACTTTCATGTGCACATCCTGCAGTCCCACAGACGTTCCCTGTGGTTCAAGGTGGCTCAGGTGCCGTTTCAATTTGCTGTGCTCCACTTCGGTCTCGCCAGTGCCCTTTGGGTGTTCACAAAAGTCATGGCGGTGGTCGCTGCACATCTTCTGAGGTTGGGGATATCAGTTTTTTCCTACCCTGATGGCTGCCTTTTGAAGGCAGGCTTGCCACAGTCAGTCGTAGACCACCTCCAGATGACGGTGCACTTTTGACATCTTTGGAGTTTTTGATCAAGTTTTATCAGAGCTCTTCTGTACACAGTGCAGTTGCGGGCCTTTCCTCCATCGCAACAAGCCCAGGGCATTCATGCTATGATCATCTTCACTCCTGTGTCTCGGTAAGAAGCGTTCTGAGGCTTCTTGCCTGCTGGCCTCATGTATTCTCTTGTCTACTTCGCCTGGTGGCATATGCGGACTCTGCAGTGGGATCTAAGGTGGATCCAGCACCAAGGGAACATGTTCGACATCATACAGGTTTCAAAGGAGAATGCACAAGATCTGCAGTGGTGGCTGCTCAACCGTAAACTGACCCCTGTCCCTTCCCCACCCAGACCTGATGCTAGTGACGGATGTGTTTGGTGGGCTGGGGAGGTTATTTTGGAGAGATGGTGAGCAGAGGACTCTTGTCTTGTCCCCGGCGGAGACGAGAGGGCTCTTGTTCCCGGCAGAGACGAGAGGGCTCTTGTTCCCGGCAGAGACGAGAGGGCTCTTGTCCCCGGCGGAGACGAGAGGGCTCTTGTTCCCGGCAGAGACGAGAGGGCTCTTGTTCCCGGCAGAGACGAGAGGCCTCGTGTCCCCGGCGGCGGAGACCGGAGGCCTCGTGTCCCCGGCGGCGGAGACCGGAGGCCTCGTGTCCCCGGCGGCGGAGACCGGAGGCCTCGTGTCCCCGGCGGCGGAGGCCGGAGGGCTCGTGTCCCCGGCGGCGGAGGCCGGAGGGCTCGTGTCCCCGGCGGCGGAGGCCGGAGGGCTCGTGTCCCCGGCGGCGGAGGCCGGAGGGCTCGTGTCCCCGGCGGCGGAGGCCGGAGGGCTCGTGTCCCCGGCGGCAGAGGCCGGAGGACTCTTGTCCCCGGCGGCGGAGGCCAGAGGACTCTTGTCCCCCGGCGTAAACTCTGCTCCATATAAATCTGTTGGAGTTGCGGGACATCCGCCTGCTGTTGAAGGCCTTACTGCCATCCATCAAGTTAAGGATAGTACAGATTCTCACAGACAACCCCACCACCATGTAGTACTCCAACAAGCTGGGTAGAATGGGGTCCTGATCCAAGATGCGCTGCACCTCTGGAGTTTGGCTGGAATGTCAGATCATCTCCCTGATTGTGAACCACCTGGCATGATCTTTAAACACTAGGGTGGAAAAGCTCAGCCGGCGACAGCTGGCAGATCACGATTGGCAGGTGCATTCCGAGGTGGCATAGGATGACTTCTGGAAGTGAGGAGAGCCCTGGCTTGATCTTTTCACCGGTCAAGAACGCACAGTGCCAAAACGTCTACACGTTAGAGTTCCCAAGAACACTCTCTCTAGGAGACATAATCAGGCTACAGTGGAGCACTGGACTCTTGCACGCCTTTCTGCCACTGCCTCGGCTGCCCCGATTTTTGAAGATCAAGAACGATGAGGCCCAAGTCATTCTAGCAGCTCTCAATTTGGCAAGGGGTGTGCAGTACCTCAAATTAGTGGGCATGAGCATTTGTCCTCCAATCGGACTACTTCTTCGGGTGGATCTTCTGGCGCAGTGGCAGGGCAGGGTTCTGCACCCAAGCCTGTACAATCTACACCTAAATGTGTGGCGATTGAGCAGCACCATTTAACTGCATGAGACATACTTCCTGAGTTTGTGGATGTGATCCTGGTACCTGTTTACGCAAGGGATTGGGAAAAATGTGTGCAGTTCGCAATGCAGATCCCCTACAAGTCAAACTCTTCGATGTTTGTTGAATTTCTTTTGGTCTTGAAGTGGACACCATTAAAGGTTATGTGTCAGCCTTTTTTGTTTTTGCCAGAACAACTGTCCTTGTTTATATCATTTGTTGTGATGCAGTTCATTAAAGGTTTGACACACATGTTCCCTCCCCCACCGTTTGTGATGCCACAGTGGGACCTTAATTTGGTCCTGACTTTACTCATGTGTTCCACCTTTTAGCCAGTGCTCAGCTGCTTATTGCCTCTTCTGACTCTTAAAACTGTCTTCTCACTGTGGTTACTTCAGCTCATCTAGTGAGTGAGCTCCAAGCTCTCTAAGTGCAACCGCCTTATACCACCTTTTACCCAGATGAAGTGGTGTTTGGGACAGAGGCAGCTTTTTTGCCAAAATTCATGATCCTTTTCACGTTGGGTAATCGATCATCATCCCAAAGTTCTTTGCTCGGCCTCATCCCTCTAAAAAGGAGGATAGACTCCATTGATTGGACCCCAAAAATCCTTAAGCTTTTACATCGATGGCACCAAAGACCATTGGGAGGATGATTAACTTCTTGTGGGGTTCGTTGCAGTAAAGAAAGGAAAGGTAGTGTTGAAAAAGACTTTGTCCAGGTGGATAATCCTCTACATTAAGCTCTGCTAGGCTCAGGCAAAAAAAGCACCCTCCGGAAGTACTCTAGGCCCTTCCACCAGGCCCAAGTCTGGTACTGTTGGCATGCAGAGTGCCTGTTGATAACATCTGCAAGGCTGCGAAGCAAGTTTTGGTGCACACGTTCACAGAGCACTACTGCCTTGACAACCAGGTCCAATGGGAAGAACAGTTCGCCCATTCAATCCTGCAGGACTTTGTGGTCTGAGCCTGCTCCACAGACCCTCCACCTTGGAGATCTGTGGTTAGAAGTATCCAGTATCTGAAAAATAAGTTACTTACCTTCAGGAATCCTCTTTCTGATAGATACTCCATCCAACCGGAGATTCCTCACCACCCTCCCACCTACCCATTCTGAGCAGTGGCCTCTGTTTTTTACCATTTAAAAAAGTCCCAAATTAGACATCTGCACACTGGTACTTCCATTTGTTTTGTGCTCCGCACCGAAAGTCATTAAAAAAACTGACAGCGTGTTGTTGTGATGCCTATATGTGGCTCCGTTCCATCAGTTGCAGAATGAGGTCAATGTAGAGCTGCACGATGCCACCTAGCAGAGTGCGGAAGCAATACTGAAAAAACTACTGGATAAAGGGGCACATGCATCAAGCATTTTTGTCTTCACAAACAGGCCGATTCGCAGAATCGGCCCGTTTGCGAACGCAAAAAATGCTTTTCAGATGCAGCAAACCCTATTTTGAGATTCGGTAACCTATTACCGAATCGCAAAATGTGTTAGAGATTCGCTATAAGGACGGCGTGTTTAGGGCGTCCCTTCCTAATACCGAATCGCATCGGTATGTAGGAATGTTTTGTGACCGAAATGCGGTCGCAAAACATTCGCATTTTACCACCTACTTTGAGTAGGTGGTAACCCATTCGCAAATTGGAAGGGGTCCCCAAGGGACCCCTTCCCCTTTGGGAATGTTTGTTACAGCATTTTTTAAGAGCAGGCCACTGCCTACTCTTAAAAAATGAAAAGAAAACCTTTTCATTTTTGTTTTAGAAACGCATCTCGTTTTCCTTTAAGGAAAACGGACTGCATGTAAAAAAAAAATGCTTTACTTAAAAGCAATCACAGACATGGTGGTCTTCTGACCCCAGAAGGCCACCATCCCTGTGATTTTTGCGATTCCTAGGGGGGGTCGCAAATTGCGACCTACCTCATTAATATTCATGAGGTAGGTAATTTGCGATCCGCTAGGAATCGCAAAAAGTGTTCAACACACTTTCATGCATGCCTTTTTGTGATTTCCTATTTGCGAATCGCAAGGATTCGCAATTAGGAAATCGCAAAACAGTTTCTTTGTGCATCTGGCCCTTAGTCTTGTGGCTGGAGAATATTCGAAAGGTGAGAAATCTGCAGTTAGAGTATCTACTCGAAATTGCGTTACCAGAAGGTAAGTAACTTGTTTGTTATTGTTAATTTCCAGTGTTGTTCTTTCTTGCTCATACGAAGGTGAAAGTGACCCTGTCCCAGAACCCATTAGCTGCTGGTAAATGGGTAGTATATTCTGGAAGGGATGGTGGCGTCTCGTGCGACCTTTCTACCAAACCGTGTGGGTGTATTTTGGGTCATAAGAGTTTGCTTATCAATGGATCAGCGGCTGTCCCATACATTTTTTCTGATGTTTAGATTTTTAGCGTGGAGACAATTTTCCCAAAATGTATGGATGTTTATTGAAACAAAACAAGACTAATGTGCTTATATTACTTCAGGGTGCAACACAGTGCTCTTTAGGCAGCACCATTGGTCACATGGGTTCCACAGTGTGTGGTGTTGGTTCTCCCTGTGTTTCTTGTGCTGTCTATTTGCTTTTAATTTATTTATTATATTATAGTTGCATTTATGTACTACTTCATGTCCTGATGAGGTGTCTAATCAGTTTGTAGACAGGTAGCAGCACCCTACTCCATAGGAGTAATATAGATGGAAGAGTCTATCTGAAAGAAACAGTTAGTTATAGATTCCTTACCGTAGAATTACCCCCAGGTGTTAGACTGGATCCGGAAAGTTTTTCGTCAGCAGTACCCCTGCGCGTCGGAAGGTGGCGTCGGCCGACTCCGTGTTCGTCATTGGCGTCGTGGTCGCCGGGATGACGTCGCGGTAGCCACATAGACGCCGCCCTCGCGCGCTGACGTCAGTTCTTTATTTTTCCGCGCCAGCAAACGCAGATCTGGAGAGAGCGGTACCCCCAGTCATTTTTTGACTTACTTTTTCTCGACTTTTGTCGACTTCGTTTTTTTGGTCTATCGGCTTCAAGGCTTGCGGTTCCTGTAGCCGACTGATGTCGGTGACTGATCCGCACCGCGTGTGCCTTTTCTGCCTGGAGCGCGACCACGACCCCAAGTCGTGCTCCGACTGCCGTACCATGAATCCGAAGTCTTTGCAGGAGCGGTCCCGAAAGCTTCTCGAGGCCCGGCAGTCGGCTCCGTGCCAATCGAGGTCCCGGTCGCGTAGGAGGTCGAGGGACCGGTCGCGGAGCCATCACCATTCTTCATCAAAGTCTTCGCACTCGGGGTCAGGCAAGTTGAAGCACAAGAAGAAGTTGAAGAAGCATCGTCGCTCTTTGACTTCTCCCCGTCCGTCGGCCGACGCGACGAGGGATACGGGTGGTGCCCCTCCCGCGGCTCTGCGTGCGGAGCCCGAAGGGTCGGCTCCGGATTTCCCCCCCCCTTCCCGGGACCTGGAGCGACCCCTGCCCAGCTTCGTCAGTTTTACGAAGCGATGCATGCCATCTTTGGGCAGCCCGACTCCGCCGGCGCGCCTTCGGGCCCCGCGGACTCTGCTAGGGGCCCTGGGCCTTCGACACCGGCGGCTTCGGCCTCGGCACCGCAGGGTCCCCTTGGATCCAGGCCTGGATCCGGATCGGCGCCGGTCGACCTAGTTACACCTCCACTGGCGCCGCTTCCACCGGCACCACGTCCGCAGCCGGCATCGGCTGTGTCCCCAGCCGACGTCGACCCCGACCTCCACCTCGCGGTAGACACGGAGCCGGACCGGCGCCGACCGGAGCCGGACCCGTCGCCGACAGGTACTTTTGTGACCCTTTAACCGACCAGTTAGGTTATGAACCGGACTGGAGAGAGGAACTGGGGGAAGCCAGTGGTCTGGATACCTCACCAGACCTTGGCATGTTGTCTCCTCCTACCGTGGCTACGGAGGATGGAGCGTTGTACGCAGTGGTGTTGCGTAGGGCAGCCGAGGCTCTCAACCTCGAGCTACCTACGGTGGCAGTCAGGACTAACCTCCTGACAGAGGTTCTTCCAACCGGCAGCAAGCTCTACGGAGCCCCTGCTGCCGTTTCATGAAGCCCTAACGGACATCCTTTTGGGCACATGGTCCAGGCCCAATACAGGGGCTCCTGTGGACAGGATGATTGCCCGCCGCCACCGCCTGGCCCTGGGCGACCCCACTTTCCTCTCCCAACACCCCACCCCTGAGAGCTTGGTGGTCCAATCCTCCACCTCCAAGGGCACATTCCCCAACGCTCCACCTGATAGGGAATCCAAAAAGCTGGACCATCTTGGGAAGAAGATGTTTTCTTCCTCCAGCTTGGGACTGCGGTCGGTAAACACTGCATTTCTGTTGGCCCGTTACACCTACTCCGTGTGGGATACGGTTGCGCAAGTGCTGCCTCAGTGCCTGGAGGAGGCCCGGGCCGTGCTCTCTCGAGCAGTTGCTGAAGGGAGAGACGCAGCGAAGTTTACCATCCGCTGTGGGCTGGATACCGCCGACTCACTAGGCAGGACGATTTCCACGTCGGTAGCCCTTCGACGCTACGCCTGGTTGAGGTCGACTGGTTGTTCAGGGATGTCCAATCCACCCTTATGGACATGTCCTTTGATGGCCGTCGCCTTTTCGGCTACAAGGCAGACAGCGCGCTAGAGCGTTTTAAGGACACTCGGGCTACGGCCGGGTCCTTGGGCCTCTCTACCACCCGCCCTGCTCAGTCTGCCTTTCGCCCCTTTCATGGCTACGGAAGGGGTGCCCCGCCACGTCCCGCCCAGAGCCACAGGCCGGCGTAAGCTGTTCATCCTCTGCGCGGTCGGAGACGTGGGAACCAGCGCCGTGGTTCTGGGGGCCAGCGGGTGGGCCAGTCCACCACAGCCCCCTCTGCAGCAGCCTCCAAACCCTCCTAGTCCGACCTTTCAGGGCCACCAAACGCCAGTGGGCGGCAGGATTCGCCATCACCTCCCCCACTGGCGCACCATCACGTCGGACAGGTGGGTTCTGCAAATAGTCCGAAGGGGCTGCCCCCTCCCCTTCGAGACTACCCCTCCATCCATGCCACCTCAGTACCATCGCATGTCGGAGGATCATCTGGCCCTTCTCCAACAGGAAGTTTTGGCCCTCTTGGCCAAGGGAGCCATCGAGCGCGTTCCTGTCCCAGAAGTAGGTCGTGGTTGCTATTCCCACTACTTTCTGGTGCCCAAGAAGGACAAAGGCCTGCGTCCTATCTTGGATCTCAGGAACGTCAACGCTTACTCCGGAAGGAGAAGTTCAAAATGTTGACGCTCGCTCAGGTCTTGTCTGCCCTCGACCCTGGAGACTGGATGGTAGCGTTGGACTTGCAGGACGCTTACTTTAACATCCCCGTCCTGCCGGCCCACCGGCGTTACCTGCGGTTCACGGTAGGCCACGAGCACTTTCAGTTTACCGTGCTCCCTTTTGGCCTTACCTCGAAAGTGATGGCGGTGGTCGCAGCTCATCTGCACAGATCAGGCTGTCGTCTCCCACCTCCAGACTACAGCCGACCTCCTGCATTCGCTGGGGTTCTCCATCAACGTGCCGAAGTCGCACCTGACTCCCTCTCAGAAGCTCCTTTTCATCGGAGCGGTTCTGGACACGACGCAGTTTCGGGTCTATCCTCCCGAACAGCGAGTCCGGGATATTCGGGCTATGATTCCGATCTTTCAGCCTCTATCCCGGGTTTCGGTCAGGATGACCCTCAGGCTCCTGGGCCTGATGGCCTCCTGCATCCTGCAGTGGGACCTGAAGTTCCAGTGGGCACAACATCAGGGGAACCTGTCCGATTGCGTCCAGATCTCGGAGGGCACTGCACACCAATTGCAGTGGTGGCTAACGAACCAGGATTGGGTCGACAGCAGATCCCTCTCCCTTCCCCAACCAGAGTTCACAGTGGTGACCGATGCATCACTTCTGGGATGGGGCGGCCGCATGGGGGAGGAGGAGATCAGAGGCCTCTGATCTCCGGTGGAGTCCGGGCTCCACATCAACCTTCTGGAGCTTCGCGCGATTCGGCTTGCACTCAAAGCATTCCTTCCCTCTGTCCAGGGAAGAGTAGTGCAGGTGTTCACGGACAACACCACCGCCATGTGGTACTGCAACAAACAAGGCGTGGACCCTATGTCAGGAGGCCCTCCGCCTCTGGACATGGCTGGAACATCAGGGCATATCCCTGGTGGTTCAACACCTGGCAGGTTCACTGAACGCTAGGGCGGACGAACTCCGCCGCAGGTGCATGATGAATCACGAATGGCGTCTTCACTCGGAGGTGGTGCAAGGTCTCTTTCAGCAGTGGGGAGAGCCTTTGTTAGATCACCACCGAAGAGAACGCGCAATGTCAGCAATTCTGCGCGTTGGAATTTCCAAGGCGACACTCGCTAGGCGACACTTTTTGTCGCGAGTGGAGTTGCGTTCTTCTATACGCCTTTCCGCCTATACCACTTCTGCCCAGAGTGCTGAAGAAGATCAAGCGAGACCGGGCCCAAGTCATCCTTGTGGCTCCGGATTGGGCACGAAGAGTCTGGTATCCCGAGCTGTTACACATGGCCATCGATCCTCCGATCAGACTGCCTCTTCGGGAGGATCTTCTGTCGCAGCAGCAGGTGATGGTCCTCCACCCGAACCTATCCAGCCTCCACCTCCTTGTGTGGAGATTGAGCGGCGGCAGTTGACGTCGTTTGACCTGCCTCCCGAAGTCTGTGAAGTTATCTTGGCAGCCAGGCGTCCCGCCACTAAGACGGTATACGCCTGCAGATAGAACAAATTTGTGGCGTGGTGCACAGCAAAGGCTGTGGATTCCCTTTCTGCCCCTCTTTCTGAGGTTCTCTTGTTCCTCCTTCCTTTGGCCCAGCAGGGCTCTGCTCTGGGCACTCTAAAGGGCTACCTCTCGGCCATTTCAGCCTTCCTTAGGCTTCCTGATCAGCCTTCTCTTTTCAAGTCCCCTGTTGTAAATCGCTTCCTTAAGGGCATTACTCATCTTTTTCCTCCTGTTCCCTTCGTAATGCCCCAGTTGGACTTGAACTTAGTTCTTACATATCTTATGTGCGCTCCCTTTGAGCCGCTACATAACTGTCCTCTCAGGCTTCTAACTTTGAAAACTGCCTTTCTGGTGGCCATCACCTCTGCGCGCAGGTTGAGTGAGCTAGAAGCTCTTTCTTCCAAGCCTCCCTTTCTGGCTGTCCATCCGGACAAAGTCGTCCTCAGAACTAGACCATCCTTTCTTCCCAAGGTGGTTACTTCTTTCCACATTCGCCAAACCATCACTTTGCCCACCTTCTTTCCGCATCCTTCGAAAGAGGAAGAGAGGCTCCACCGTCTGGATCCAAAACGTGCGCTTTCTTTCTATTTGGATCGCACCAAACAATTCCGGGTGGACGACCAGCTCTTTGTTGGTTACGTGGGCGTTAAGAAAGGTCAGGCCGTGCACAAACAGACCATCTCCAGGTGGGTCGTTTTGTGCATCAAAGCCTGCTATTCTTTGGCAAAGAAGGAGCCTCCAGTGGGGCTGTGTGCCCATTCCACCAGGGCGATGGCAGTTACCACTGCTTTGGGACAGGGAGTCCCCCTTAATGACATCTGTCAGGCAGCTACGTGGGCATCGCTGCACACGTTCACCAAACACTACTGCCTCGACAGCCAAGTCCGGAGAGACAGCTTCTTTGGCCGTTCTGTTCTCCAGGACTTTCTGGTGTGAACTTAGTTTGCAGACCCACCTCCGGGGTTGGTATTGCTGGGGTATCTATTCTAAGGTAAGGAATCTATAACTAACTGTTTCTTTCAGATGAACAAGTTACTTACCTTCGGTAACGATATATCTGTAAGAAACATAGGTTAGTTATAGATTCCTTCCCGCCCTACCCATCCTCCCCGTTCTGCGAACTGACTTCTAGGGTTAAGGACTTCCTTTCAGGGCCCTAGTTCTGTGCACTAGTGGTCAGTGTCTTGCATGGCTCTGCGCTTTTGGCGTGGAAAGTCGTGTACAGAACTGACAGCGCGCGAGGGCGGCATCTATGTAGCTACCGCGACGTCATCCCGGCGACCACGACGAACGCGGAGTCGACCGACGCGCTGGGGTACTGCTGACGAAAAACTTTCCGGATCCAGTCTGACGCCTGGGGGTAATTCCAAGGTAAGGAATCTATAACTAACCTATGTTTCTTACAGATATATCATTACCGAAGGTAAGTAACTTGTTCGTCTAGTGTGGCCTATTTGAGTAGTGTTTTGATGTGCGAGGACCAGAGTTGCGTCTTTCTCAAGGAGTGAGTGATTCTGAAAAGCACCAATGTAGTGTATACTTCGTGTAGCCTGCTGCTGCAGTGCAAC
Source organism: Calotriton arnoldi (assembly GCA_963921515.1). Lineage (NCBI taxonomy): Eukaryota > Metazoa > Chordata > Amphibia > Caudata > Salamandridae > Calotriton > Calotriton arnoldi. The sequence continues at coordinate 30,972 of CAWUFW010021502.1, read as the reverse complement.
TCTCAGGTAGCCTTCTGATGTGGTGTGACTATAATAGTCTGTTACTGTCAATGTAGTGAATCTAGTGCAGCATGTAGGTGCTGACGTTATCACCTTACTACAGTCTTCGGTGCTCATATTGCGACTGTTGGTACCCAAAGTAGTGACTCATATGTAGCCAGTCCATAGAGATACTTACTGTAGAGTGATTTGTTAAAATGGTTCAGTTCTTAAGTTTGTTTCTCTTCTCTGATGGCTATGACTTAGGACTGCAAGTTAATGTTAGCATAGGCTATCTTGCCATCCGGGTACTTGTTTACTAGTTTTCCTGCCATGGAAGAGTTAACCATTAGCAGTTTCATCTGGTAATGCACTTTTTTTATCATTGTGAACAGCATTGTAGCCCACGAAGAAGGGCCTACATTGAGTGGTCTGCCAAGTACCTTGAAATCCGCAAGCTGTCTTAGTATGAGTGTTCATGTGTGAGAGGTAAAGATGATTATACTTGCATCATCGTATAACGTATGTTTCATGCTCTGGGTGGGCTTGATGCAGCTCCAATGTTTTTTTGTCCTCTGATGGCTAGATCTGAAGTCCTACTCATCACTAATAGTGAGTAAGAGCTCATCACATGTTCAGGTGGCTAGCTACAGTCCAAAAGGATTCCCAAGGTTCACCATTTTGTCACCAGTTCCAGGCAGACAGTATAACAGTAAGGACACTGCGAGCCTCCTGGACTACTAAGTGGCCCAACATTCAGAGCTTTATTTTTTTCTGTTTGTTACTCTTGACTCACTTTCTGAAAGACAATTAGACCGGTATGATAACAGCGGACAATTCTCATTTGCACTTTTTGTAACGAAGGCAATTTAGATGTCACTTCCTTTAGTTTGACTGGAGTTGTGTAGTGGATCAGTTTATTCAGTTTATGAACTGGGGTGGAGGACCCACTGGATCTCTTTAGAATCCTAAATGGAGAAGACAGACCTCAGGAAGCAGGACCCACATTTCAGTGAGTTGTGCTGACACGCGGTCAGATTTGTGAGAGAGAAAGAAGTGGGCAGCAAAAGAACCCCATGCTCATAAACACTGAAGCACTGCTCAGCTAGCAGTGTTAAAGTGCTTCGTCCACTCAAATCCTGGTGCTTTGACTGCATTACGACATGTGCGAAATGAGGTTAACTCGATACAGTTACCAGTGAGTAGTTGTCAGAATTTATAATACCTCACTTCATGTAGTTCCTGTTCTGTATGTGAAGAAAGCATCCTGTACTTAATCGTTCCATTTGTGAATTTTTTATGGCTGTTGTTCATGAGGTGCTGCCAGTTTGGGGATCCGTCCGCAGCTAAACGTGGGGTCGTTTTCTCTCTTTGGGAAACCATAAAAGCGTGAAAAATCTATCTTTGTCTACAGGAAAGCTCTATAAAGACTACAAACTATATGCTGAGGATCCCGTAGAAACACCAGTGACACCCACGGATCTGCAACACAGTAGTATTAAACAGAAATCACGCTTAAGTGTCAGTGGATGCCTTGACTAGTCACTGAAGGTCATAAATGTTCGCATTTTGTCAGCATTCTCCTCCTCCAGGTCCTGTGTTCATTTCAATGAGGAGTGAATCACTCCGCATGTTTGTTGCTTTTTGAATGTGAGAAAAGCGCATTTGCAAAAAGGAGTGGCCCAGCAGCCAATGGCAGCTGCTGGGTATTGCAAAAAATTTAGAAATGTATTTGGGGGGGGGAGAAAAGAGCCACAGGAGGGGCAAGAGAGCTAAGAGGAGAACCTAGGGGAGAAGGCGCAGGGGAAGAAGCAACAGGGAGTGGGCGGGGGAGCAACGGAGGCACTATTTGAGGAAAAAATGGTTAGGGAGGGGTGGAAGTTGGAGGCAGCAATACTGAGCACATGGCGGGGGGGGACAGGCATTTGAGTGGGTAGGCAGCACACAAGGGAGAGAGAAAGAAAACGTATGCACTTCCACAAAGTTGCCTGAGCAGTGGAAGGATACAAGGTATCCAATCAAACTGATTATGTTACTGGGGAGGGACAACCCCATTAGAGGAAGGAAAGCCACCAAATAAGAAGCAAACAAATGAGTGACAAGAAAGCCAACCAATGGTAAGAAGTGGACTGGCCCAAAGGCCGTTGTAAGTTTTAGTATGGTCCACAAGAGGTCTTTCAGCAACAGGAAGCTAAAGGTTGTATATTGGAGAGGCCTAAAAATCAATATCAGGGAGAGGAAAAGCATGTTAAAAGAAAGTCACCCAAGTTTATGCATTCCATTGATAGGGATGTGGAAATTGTAAAGCCTGTTGTTTTGGACATTAAGTTTGGTGCCACAGATTACAAGCCTTCATATTCTTGGCCAAGGAAGCGAGGGCCAAATTGTGCAGCAGCTGAAATAGGTGAAAATGAAAGAATAATGCCAATAACAGAGGTCTGACTCTTTCGGCTTCGTCGGGCGAGTTGTAATGAAGTGGTGTGCCAGAGATCCATTGAGCCGCATAACAGTCCTGTGTGGGGTGTGCATGTTGGGAAGGGCCTTTCTTGTGGTGGGTTTAACAGCAGCAAGGCTAGGGCCCACTGTCCGTACCCCACACTAAACACCATGAATTATCAGTGATGAGAAACCGTATGATCAAGAGTTTGTTGGAAAATGTTAGCTCATGGATCGGGACGAACCAAGAAGGATTTGTGAGGATTAAGGTATTTCTTTTTCACGTCAGTAACTAGCTGGGGTGTAGATGATGACTAAGTTGGCGTGACACATCGATGAGGACGTGGTACTGTACAGAAGCATGATTTGCACTTGCATACCAGAGAAAGGCTTTTAACGCAGGCATATTTGGTGGCCTGTTTACCTCAAGGCTGATCTCTTAATAAATATGTTGGTAATGGGTAGGGGGCAGGGTTATGTCTGTGGTGGCATTGTGAATTGCCTCTCTAGCATGGGAAAAGTGTTTGACACAATGACATGAGTTGTACTTCTACCTTAGTAGGCTATTGTGCCTACTGCAGAGCTGCAATTTGTTGGTCCCAGGTTCAGTTCCCAGTAAGACCAATTCAGCCGTTCATCCTTCAGATGTCGGCACACTGAATACAGTTGAGCTGAGTAGCCATAATGCTTGGTATCCACAGTACTTTTAAGCAACAAGGCTGCCATGAAATGCTGTAAAACATGGTATTACTTGATGATAGAGCATTGCTCCATGTTTTGCTGTTTACGCAGTACTAACTCCTCTTTCACTATGTCCTTTCTACAACAGGAGATGGAGTCCCAGATGCAGCGGATGAAAACTGAGTTAAAGAGGTAAGTACTTGAGTTTACTTTGTCTCTCTATACCGACAACCACTTGCCCTGCTCTTCCCTACTTCTCTGCGCTTTTCAGCGTGACCCTGGTGTTTCATGCTTCAGACATGCCTGGGGCTGACTTGTCTTTCCTACACATTTCCAGCGTACCATGCCATATGAAAAGCAAACTTGAGGTTTGGGATGGGAGCCTAGATACCATTCTGCCGAGTTAACTGGATATCAAGAAGTTTTTTGTAGCAGTGTGACAGATGCGCAACTCACCAGCTAAGTCTAACAGGTTTACACTACAAGATATGTTTCAAGTCGAAGGTTTGACCATGCTGTGATTCTTTGGAATTTGCAAAGTCTCTGCACAGTTACCCAGCCTTCTGGCCTCCAGTGCTAGGAGAGTATTCCATGGCGATAAGTTTCTGAGATAAAGCTGCACAGCGTTGAAACTTTTTTTGACAGACTTACTTACAAAGGCCTTAAAGTAAATCACTTAAGGAGAGTCACAAAACAGTAGCCAAATATAAACTGGTACAGACAAACACAAGGAAAGGTTTGTTCTCCTTGTTGCAATATTGCAGAGGATGTTCAGAATCACCTCTGATCTAGGATGAAGTAAAAATTGCAAGAGGAGCGTGAACATTATTTCAGAGAGGCTAGTCCGCCGCTTTGTTACTGGGTAGGTTGCAGTGCTGATCCTGGTATGGCCTTTGTGCTCTGACCTGCGGGACTTGTAAGTGTCCTCCCCTGGGACAAACACTGTAGGTGTTGCATAATTAGCCTCTCCCGTCCCTCTGTACCTGAGACACATTTTAGCCTTTTACTGCTTATTATTATTAGGTGATTTGCTCGACTGATGGATTCTGTTATATTATGTTAATTTGTAGAGCTAGAGCGCGGCTATTCACCCATGAGGGTATCAAGGCACTGAGTAGGGCAGGCCTGAGGAGCAGATCATGCCTGTTTCGTCTGGAAGAGCCATGTCTTGAGTTTCCTTCGGAGTTCCATGAGGGAGGGGGAGGTTCTGAGGTGTTTCCGGAGGTCGTTCAGGTCTGGCTGCGAGGTATGAGAAAGAGCGTCCTCCGCTTCTGGTCGTCTCGATGCGAGGGAGATGTACTCTTGCCTTGTACGCAGATAGGTGTCTGGTGGGTTGGTAGAAGTTGAGGCAGTGGTTGAGGTAAGCTGGACCGGTGTTGTGGAGAGCTTTGTAGGCGTGGGTAAGTAGCTTGAACTTAGATCTTTCCTGGACTGGGAGCCAGTGGAGATTGTTGAGGTGTGGAGAGATGTGGTTATTATGCAGGATTTTCAGGATGAGTCTGGCGGCGGCGTTCTGGGTAGTTTGGAGTCGGCGTAGGACATGGGCTGGGATTTTGATGTAGAGGACGTTTCCATAATCATTTCTACTTGTGATAAGAGCCTGTGTGACCGTTCGGCTGGTGTTCCGTGGAATCCACTTGAAAATATTGCGTAGCATTCACAGGATGTGGAAGCATGATTGAGGAGATGGCGATGATCTGTCTGCTCATGGAGAGGTTGGTGTCCAGGATGATCCCGAGGTTCTTGACATGGTCCGCAGGGATGGGGGGGGGGGGGAGGGGGGCAAGTTCAGAGGGTCACCAAGAGGTGTCCCAGGGGGAGGGGTTGTTGCCAAAGATTAAGACTTCGGTTTTGTCTGTGTTGAGTTGGAGGCAGTTGTTTTTCATCCAAGCAGCGACATTGCTCATGCAGTTGGCGAAGTTTACTTTGATGGTGCTGGTTGAGTCTGTAAGGGAGAGGATGAGCTGTGTGTTGTCAGCGTAGGACACTATGTTGATGCCATGAGCTCTGACGATATCCGAGACGGGCATCACGTAGACGTTGAAGAGTGTTGGGCTGAGGGATGCCACAAATGAGTGTCTTGGTTTCTGAGGTGTTAGGGGGGGGGGGGTGTCTAACTCGTTGAGTTCTTTCCGTGAGGAAGAAGGATATCCTCTTGAGGGCCGTTCTGCAGATACCCAAGTGCTGAAGCTTTCTGATGTGACTTGTGGGAGACCGTATCAAAAGCTGCAAGAGGATGAGTTGAGAATGCTTCTGATGTCATCAGCGACTGCAATGAGGGCGGTCTCTGTGCTGTTGTTGGTGTGAAAGCCTGATTGAGAGTGGTCTAGGAGTTGATGGAGTTCTAGGTGGTCTGCGAGTTGGGTATTGATGACTTTCTCAATGACTTTAGCTGGAAAAGGCAGGAATGAGATGGGTCTGTAGCTGCTGAGGGTGATGGGGTCAGCCGGTGTTTTCTTCAATGGGGCGTTGACTTCTGCATTCTTCCAGCAAGACGGGACGGTGGCAGTGGTTATGGAGGTGTTAATGATGGCAGTTAGTGCGGGGGAGATGATGGTTCTTCCAAGGTTGCATATGAAGTGGGGGCATGGGCCTGAGGGGGCTCCTGAGTGGATGCTATACATCAGGGTGATGGTTTCTTAGTTCAAGAGGGGCTTCCAGGTGCTTAGCTGCTGTTTGGCGACGAAGGAGGTGTCCGTCTGGTCAGGGGAGTTTGTATCAGTATGCTGTGGGTCGAATGTGTTGTAGATCTTGGCAATCTTCTGTTCGAAGAGGGTTGAGAGGTCTTTGCAGAGTGCTTGAGATGAGATGATGTTGTTGCCAATTGCAGGATTGGAGAACTCCTTGACGATGATGAAGAGTTCTTTGCCGTTGTTGGAGCTGTCTTCGAGTCTGAGAGTTAGGGCCTTTTTCTTTGGGTCTCATAGTGTCCCGTTTGGAATTTTTCTTACCAGTCTTGATATGTTTGGACGGTTCCCGGCTTCGGTTCTTGTAAGTCCTGGTTTGTCCGAGATATGGGCGACCCTTTCCGGTAGCCACGGTGCTGCCGACAGTGAGAAGCCTGAGCAGCCAGTGCCTTCCAGAAAAAGTCCCAAGAGGAAAAAAAACCATAGGGAAAAACCTCAGGTGACGAGTAAACTCCAGAAACTAAAAGGAAGGGGAAGACCAGGAGCAAGGAAAACACACGAAGACCAGAAGCCCAAGATGGAGCAGGAGGCTACAGGAACCCAAACTGGAGCGGGAGACGCAAAAAGGAACAAAGGAGTGCCAACGGAATGAAAGGAACAAGGGCACCAACAGGAGCGAGGGCACACCAGCAGGAACAAGGAGTGTTGCAACGCAAGGAAGGAAAAGGTTCTGCCTCTTTTATACTCCAGAACAGGAAGTGATAAACAGGAACAGGAAGTGACAAAACAGGAAGGAAGCCGTTGCCATCTTGGATTGGGAAAGGAGTGAAGAGCAGAATAGGAAGGTCGCCATGTTAGGGAGGTAGAACAACCTTCCCTGAAGGCCTTCTGGGAGCATGACTGTGGAGGTGTGGAAGGGAACAATCAAGATGGCCCCAAGGGAGGTGATTTATAGGATGCCACCATGGAAAAGGTAAGTGCAAGTGCCCCCAAAGGAATATCATAGGAAGCTGCAGTCCCAATCTGGGAGCTGCGGTATTCCTAAGGTGCTATTAAACCACCAACGGGCTGCCATGCAGGTCCACGGCGTGTCCGATGTAAAAAGGTAGTAGACGTCACAGGACGCACCTGCGACACCAAAATGGCAATAGCGGGCCGCCATGTTGCGACGCAACGCGCTTGAGGAGGAGAGAAAGGCATTGCGGGCTGTACTATGGCCCGTGAAAAGGAAACAGGCAGCGTCGCGGGTCGCGGTTCGGCCCACAGCGCAACACATAGTTGTTGGTCGTAGCGGTTGAGGGCAGCTTTGTATGTGGATCTTGCGGTGGTGTTTCTGTCGCGTCTTCATTTTCAAGTTGTTTGCAGTGGCGCTTGGACTCCCTGAGGTCGTTAATTTACCAGCTGGGTCGTTAATTTACCAGCTGGGTCGTTTGTTTTTCTAGGTCTTGTTTCTGGTGGGAGCGGTGCAGTTGGCGCTGTCAGCAAGCCATTTATTGAAGACCTTGGTGTCTACATCGAGGTTCCCGGTGTGGTTGGGTGGACGTTCCTGTAGGGTCTTGGTCCAGTTTTTTACGGATATTTTGCCCCAGTGTCTTGATGGTGCTTTAGGTTTTTCTGGTGGGGTGGCTTGGCCGGGTATCTTGAAATGTATGATGTAGTGGTTGGACCATGTGAGCAGGGTCGTGTGGATCCTGTTGTTGGAGGAGAAAATAGGGTGACGGTTGTGGACTGCTCTGTGGGTCTATCCTTAGACGAGTTGGGTGAGTCCGAGGTTGCTGAGGCTGTTGAGGAGGGTTGTGAAGTTAGGGTTTGTGGTGTCTTGAAGGTAGAAATTGAGGATTTAGTTGGTTGATCTGATGGAGAGGGGTGTGACGAAGTCTGTGATGTGGTTGTAGAATTCCGCCGGGGGACGGTAGGCAAGGGTTCCCTTAAGGGTGGCATTGTAGTCCATTCGTATTTTGAAGCAGAGGTGTTTCATGAGGTTGGTGTCTGAGTCCGTGGAGTTGGTGCAATCAATCGTGCTTTTGTTGATGATCACAAGTCCTCCGCCTGGTTTGTGGGTTTGGTCCTGGTGTATGATATTGCAGGTGGACGGGATGGCTGCAGCGATGTCCAGGTTGGAGGCTGGGTTGAGCCATGTTTCGGTCAGGAAGAAGAGATCGGGTGTGTTGCTCTTAAGGAGGTCCCAGATTTCGGTGCAGTGTTACCCAGAGGAATCGAACGTTGAGGAGGATGGCGAACAGTTGGTGCAGGGTGGTGGCGTGCCTCGTTGTTTGGAGGTGGTGGTGTCGGCGTCTGAGGTGTCGCATGTGAAATCGCAATGGATGCAGTAGAAAGGTCCTACCCTGGTTCTTGGGGATGCGTGGCAGCATGTTTGCCGGTGTGTTGTTGAGGTCGTGGAGGGTAGCGGAGGAGTAGTGGTGCCGTTAATTGGCTATGGTGGCAGGTGTGGTTGTGGTGTTGTGTTGGATGGTCATGGGGGCCAGGGTTCCTGGCTCAGGCGGGCTGCATTAAGTAGGCCCTGGGGTGGGCAGGGCTTCTATTGGCGGGAAGAATGGTGAGCGGAAAAAGAACAGGGCGGGAAAGGCCGAGAGGGGGGGTCACATGGTCAGAATACGGCAACTGGATCAGGCTGGAACAAGCAGGAACTGGAGGCCACTGGCTAGTGGCAAGCTAGGTGTCCAGGTGCCTACTCTGTAAAAGGGGCGGGGGGGGGTTGCTGCCTCTTTCTCACCAACTGTTACAGCAAACAAATGATGGACTGAATGCTGACAATGCATACATTCTCCCCCAGTCAAAAGATCTGGGTTAAATCCATCGTTCTTTTTCCCACTACGCCACCCCAGTTTGGACCCAGCCATATGCAAATCAGTCTTGACCCTGTGCCCCATGGGAACAGTCCAGACCGAACTGCCAGGCCAGGTCCTCCCTGGACCGGAAACAAGCATCCTGGGACCGGTTTCAGGGTATGTCACCCTTCTTCAGCCAGGCTAGCTTGAATCCAGTGGCACAGTGAGCAAGGGACCCACGTCTGGGCATACCCATCCCACTTAGGGCGAAAAGTGTTATAGCAAACAAATGATGGACAGAATGCTGACAATGCAAACATTCTCCCCCAGTCAAAAGATCTGGGTTAAATCCATCGTTCTTTTGCCCACTACGCCACCCCAGTTTGGACCCAGCCATATGCAAAGCTAGCCAGAATACCACCACTGGAGTCCAGCTATCCTGGCTGATGAGGGGTGAAACCCGAAACCGGTCCTAGGATGCTTGTTTCCAGTCCAGGGAGGACCTGGCCTGGCAGTTCGGGCTGGACTGTTCCCATTGGGCACAGGGTCAATACTGATTTGCATATGGCTGGGTCAAAACTGGAATGGCATGGTGAGCAAAAAAACGATGGATTTAGGCCCAGATCTCTGTACTGGGGTGAATGTACGACATTGTTCTGCATTCTGTCCATCAATTGTTGGTTTTGCATCTTTCTCACCAACAACAGTGACCAGAAAATGGAAAGGCAGAAGCCACAGAAGACCAGTCGCTAGGTACAGTATTGCAACAAACTCAACCATAATGCACATATAGCACTGAGGTTGACAAAAGCTTGTCTCTCCTACAGTGGAGGTATAAGGAAATTAGTAACAGCCAAGAAGAGGTGAATTAAAGACAGAAGGAGTGAAATAAAGGTCGAGCTAACCGAGTAGAACAGTATACCAACACAAATAAATGCAGATTGTGGAAATATTCAAAGAAGCAGAGAATGTTTTGCATGTGTGTGTACTTTCAGTGAGGCAGCCTTCAGTAGGGCCCCTACAGCATTTTGGTAGATGTTCTCCTTGCATCTCCCATTTTGTTTTTGACTCCATAAAATACTAATCAATGTTTTTGTTGGAGAGTTTTATTGAGTTTTGGATTACAAGTAAAAATCAAACCGAAATAAAACGTACAGGAAAAGTTAATTCCCAGTCATTGATAATGATGCTCAAAATATAGTATTGTAAGAGCTGATAGTTCATTGAGGAGACCATTTAGAATGAGATAAGACAATGTTTTGTACACAATTTAATAAGAGTCGGTAGTTCATTTTAAGAGACAACTTAGAGTGAGGACGAAATGTGAAATGGAGGGTATCAGACAACAAATTTGAGATTGTTTGCGGTTTACGGTATATAATTCATTCGGGTGAATTATAAAGTGGACTGTGGGTGAGTGAGATTGTATCTTAAATTCTGATCATGTTTCTTGGAGGAGAGTGTAATTATGGCTGGTTGATCTTCTGCCCACCTTTGAATTGAGGGCAATGTTAAACTCTGTCGTTAGTTAGAACTGCAACCTCTGAGGCCGTTATTTCCCCATATGCAGTGGGGCAGATACCGTGCTGTGCCTCCTGACCTTGAGAAATGGAACTGCTGCTTTCTGCGTTACATGTTGGAGCTCCTACATGGGAGAGAGGGTTACCATACATCCCTCTTGTGTCTAAAAAAGGAACTGCGGCTATAAGGGCCTTCACAGCTCACCCTGCAGTGGAGAGATGGTGACACTGCCCAGTGGCATTAAGAAGTGGAACTGCAACTAATGTGAGTCAGTCATAGAGGTTCTAATGGTGAGAAGTGGCTCTTGAGTGATTAAGAGTCTCCCAGCCCCATCAGTTTGAAAGATGGCATATTATGCCCTCTGGCGTGGAGGAGTGAAACTGCATCTACAGAGCCTCACAGTTGTTCACCTGGGGGAAAGATGTCGTACACATTGCCCCCTAGTGGAGCAAAGTGAAGTTTCAGCTTTAGAGTTTGTTGCAGCTCCTGACTTTTGCAATTGGAGAGATCTCCTTGCATGTGCTCTGGTGGTAAGATGTGTTACCACAGCTAACACCCCTGTTCCCATCAGCTCTACAACATCCTATTGTTGGATCCCTGGTGTACCTTTGTGAAATCTTTTTTTTTTTTTATAAATCCTGTATCCCTCTTTGTCACCAGCCCACCACCAGAGGACCCGAAGGAGACCTTCCTTGGGGAGATTGCACGGCTGGAGAAACAACTGACTGGGCTACAACTGGAGCTGAGGACTTTGGCGGATTTACAGCGGGGGATTGCCACAGAGGTGGAGTTGCTGCCAGGACAGATCCAGGGTATGCGGGATGAGGTAAATGTCCACCCATGTCATGACTTGTGTGAAGGGACATCCATGAATTGCCCATGAATGTCTGGCATACATAAGAGTTCTTCTTTACGCTTATAGAAATATAAGAGGTCTTGTATACATATTTAAGAAATCTGTGCTCTCTCTCGTCATTGTATCATGTTAGAAAAGCTCAGTCCTAAATGCCCCTCAATATAAAAGGAAATTACATCTGCAATGAGAACTCTAGAGTCTGGAAGCCTATTGAAAAGCTTAATCCCAAAAAATTATAGTGGGTCCTAATGACAGAGTGTATAAATGTTTTTCTCAGGCAGTGAGCTAGCTTCACTTGCTGAAGATCCTTTCTGACAGCTGGAGGACTTCAAAATGCTTGTAAATCCCTACAAAATATGCAGCAAGGGGGGCAAGGGACATAGAATAGCAGACATGGTCACTGAACAAAGATGGCTTCTATTGGACATGCAAGTGTGTGGAGTACAGGAGGGGCAAACTAGCCAAACATTCATCATAAAAAGTGAATTACAAGCATTGTTTACAGGTTACTAAAGTCAACTACGGGTTTCTATTAATATTTAAAATGGTATTACCTATTTATTACAGAAAGTATATGTATTTGATAACTTTTTGAATAAATCACAACTGCTTCTAATAAAATTACTCTCCTATTGACAACAGTCATAACTTACAGAGCAACTTATTTATTGTAAAAGTATCTCCTTTCAGTGTCTGTCTCAATGAGGGGCAAATCTTGGGCGCGGTCAGAACAGCTCCTTTCATTTTGGCTCCTGTGACTGGCTTTGCTTTCCCTGTCGTCCGAAACAGGGTTTCGGAATTCCACAGAAATCATCCTCGAAAATCAGGACATTCACCAATCTCATTCTTATCAAAACTTGCTACATCCTTTATTTCTCGATTATCCTCCTCTCAACTATTTGCATATGATTAGTCCATAATTTTTTATTACTTGCTCAATATCGCCAAATTCATTCTTTATTTCCAGCGTGTTTCGGGATGAATCTATACAGGCGTTAAGGGAGCATCATTTGCTGATGTTGCAGCAGAGTTATGTGGTCTGCTAAGGTATTCAGGGGACTTAATGGACACTGATAAGCGATTGAAGCGAATTATTAAAAAACTGTTCATGGTCATTTGGAATTTAGGTGGACAGTAATAGCCAGAGACGTGCTGGGTGCTGTTAAGAAGTTTAGTGGATCCACAGAGCCCAAGCTGATGGCGGCGGAGGAGAATCCTATGAGTTACGGCTGAAAACAAAATGGTGCCTATGGATTGTTGGGGCAAGCTGTAAGAGGCTGCACCAAGTGACACTGAGCGCTTGCTGCGAGGAAGCAAGTGAATTGTTGTAAAAGGGGACCTCTGGTGAACTGTGGTGGGTGTCCGCACAACTGGAGCTGACAAAGAGAAGCCTCAAAGTGAGGTAGGTAGTGGCTGGGAAACAGGGCTGTTTGGGGAAAGTCTTCCCATTGGATCCCGCAGTGTGATTTGGCTAGATTGTTCCACGCTGCAGTGTGATGGTAGTATTTGCTGGAGCACTAGTGAAATAGCTAATTGTCCTGATGAGATAAAAAGGTTTTCTTCCTGCCATAGCTGCAGCAAGCGGGGAAGAAGCAGAGGAAAACTGGAGCTTTTCGGCTGGAAAACTGCTTTAAATGACTAATGGATGACGGGGTTCTGGATTCTATCACTAGGAAGTTGGATAAGATGGAGAAGTTGGCATCAGTAATATAAACGAAGTTGGAAAAGATGGAGTCCACCGTATAAGGGTATGAAAAGGCGATATGTTTCATAGAATTGAGTCAGAGGTTACTGAAAGTATGATAGAATCTGAAAGAGACACGTTAGTGACAGATTCCTTACCTTAGAATATCCCCAGGCGTCAGGCTGGATCCGGAAAGTTTTTTGCGTAGCAGTACCCTTGCGCGTCGGTAGGCGGCGTCGTGCGGCTCCGCGTCCGTCGTCGGCGTCGTGATCGCCGGGATGACGTCGCGGGCAGTACTTAGACGCCGCCCCTGCGCGCTGACGTCAGTTCTTCTTTTTCCGCGCCAGTAAGCGCAGATCCGGGAAGAGCAGTGCCCTAGTCATTTTTTGACTACTTTTTTGGTGATTTTTTCACTGTCTTTTCTTCGAGTCATCTAGGCTCCGAGGTGTCGGTAGGGATGCCCGGCTTCAAGCCATGCGGCGCCTGTGGTCGAATGATGTCGATCACAGACCCGCACTTAGAGTGTCTCTACTGTCTCGGCCGCGACCACGACACGAAGTCGTGTTCCGACTGCCGGGCCTTACACCCGAAGGCTTTGCGAGAGCGGTCTCGAAAGCTGCTCGAGGTCCGGCAGTCGGCTCCGCGCCGCACCAAGCCCCGGTCACGGGAGAGGTCGAGGGGTCGGTCGCGGAGTCCTCGGCCGTCATCGGAGTCCAAGTCTTCGCACTCTTCGGGTAAGTCGAAGCACAAAAAGTCTAAGAAGCACCATCGCTCTAAGACTTCGCCTCGCCGGTCTCGCGACTCGGCTGAGGCCCCTGTCGGCACCGTCCCCGCGGCTCCGGATGTGCCTGTGGCGCCGCCCCCGCATTACCCGTCCTTCCCGGGTTCGGGGGCGACTCCGGCCGAGATACAGGAATTCCTGTCGGCCATGGCCCGCCTCTTCGGGCCTCAAGGCCCCTCCGGTGCGCCTTCCGGCCCCGAGGGCCCTGTTCCGGTTGCCCCGGCGCCGCCGACGACTCCGGTCCCGGCGCTGCCTGTATCACCAGCCTCGCTCCCGGCTTCGGCCCCGGCCTCGAACCCGGCTCCGGTGATACCGCAACCTCCATCGACGCCGGTTGACCTAACTACGCCTCCGCCGATGTCCCCGGTGCCGTTCCTGACGCCGCCTGGGGCTCCAGGCGGCGTCGTTCCCCCGTTCTCTCCGGATCCGGACGCGGCGTCGGACCGGCGCCGCCCGGCGCCACTGAGACCTTGGGTCCCTGACGTCCCCCTCCTCCTTATTTTCTATCGGAGGAGGACCAGGAGAACTGGGAGGGGTCGGAAGACCCTCTCACACAGCAGTGTGAGTATGATGAGGACTGGGCAGAGGAACTTGGGGATGCCAGTGGTCTGGACACTTCTCCTGACACTGGCATGCTGTCGCCTCCTTCCGTGGCTACGGAGGAGGGAGCAAATTTCGCAACGGTGTTGCGTAGAGCAGCTGGAGCCTTACACCTCCAATTGCCTACAGTGGCTGTCAGGACTAACCTCCTGACGGAAGTGCTTCAGCCGGCAGTTACCTCCTCGGAGCCATTGCTGCCGTTCAATGACGCACTATCTGACGTTCTTTTGGGCACCTGGTCGAAGCCCGCCACAGGGGCTCCTGTGGATAGGAACGTAGCCCGACGCCATCGCCCTGCTCCGGGTAACCCCTTGTTTCTCTCTCAACATCCCACCCCCGAGAGCTTGGTTGTCCAAGCCTCTGCCTCCCAAACCGCCTTCCCTACCGCCCCTCCGGATAGGGAATCCAAACGCCTGGACCAATTTGGGAAGAAGGCTTTTTCTTCCTCCAGTGCTGGCTTGCGGTCAGTCTTTTGGGCCGATATTCCCACTCTCTGTGGGATTCGGTGGCGCTCGTTTTGCCCCAGTGTCCTGAGGAGGTCCAGACACTGCTTTCCCGCGCCATTGCGGAAGGAAGGGATGCGGCGAAGTACACCATCCGTTGTGGCCTTGATACCGCCGACTCGCTGGGCAGATCGCTTGCAACGACGGTGGCGCTGCGGCGCCACGCCTGGCTGAGGACAACTGGTTTCTCGGGTGATGTCCAGAATACACTCATGGACATGCCCTTTGATGGAGTCGGTCTTTTTGGTTCCAAAGCAGACCATGCGCTGGAGCGCTTTAAGGACTCACGGGCTACTGCCAAGTCCCTGGGCCTTTCTGCTGTGCGCCCTCCGCTAACCTCTGCTTTTCGCCCCTTTCGTGGCCACGGAAGGGGCGCCCTGTCACGTCCGCTGCCCAGCCACCGGCCCGCGCAGCAAGCGTCTTCGCGTGGCCGAGGACGTGGCTTCCGCCGTGGCGGATCGGGCAACCAGCGTGCGGGTCAGGCCACCAACCCCGCCCCGTCCGCGGCCTCCAAGCCCTCCTAGTCCTTCTTTTCAGGTGCACAGCATGCCAGTAGGGGGCAGGGTCCGCCATCACCTTCACCACTGGCGTGCCATCACCTCGGACAGGTGGGTCTTGGACATTGTCCGAAGGGGCAACTCCCTCCCCTTCGAGACCACCCCCCCAGCCATGCCACCTCAATTCCACCGCATGTCAGGGGATCACTTGGTGCTTCTTCAGAAGGAAGTTGAGGCCCTCTTGGCCAAGAGGGCCATCGAGCGCGTTCCGACCCCAGAAGTAGGACGTGGTTGCTACTCCCACTACTTTCTGGTGCCCAAAAAGGACAAGGTGGACATGCGTCCTATCTTGGACCTCCGGAACGTCAATCGCTTCCTCCGGAAGGAGAAGTTCAAGATGCTCACCTTAGCTCAGGTCTTGACTGCCCTCGACCCTGGAGACTGGATGGTAGCGTTGGACTTGCAGGACGCTTATTTCCACATCCCCGTCCTGCCGGCCCACCGGCGTTACCTGCGGTTCATGGTGGGCCTCCAGCATTTTCAATTCACCGTGCTCCCCTTTGGCCTCACAAGTGCCCCTCGGGTGTTCACGAAAGTGATGGCGGTGGTCGCAGCTCATCTGGGCCGGGCAGGGGTTCCAGTCTTCCCCTACCTCGACGACTGGCTGCTGAAGGCGGGCTCGTCCCAGGCAGTCGTCTCCCACCTCCAGACTACGGCCGAACTGCTGCACTCGCTGGGGTTCTCCATCAATGTGCCGAAGTCGCACCTGATTCCTTCTCCACAGCTCCTTTTCATCGAAGCAGTTCTGGACACGACGCAGTTTCGGGCCTATCCTCCCGAACGGCGAGTCCGGGATATTCAGGCTATGATTCCGATCTTTCAGCCTCTATCCTGGGTTTCGGTACGGATGACCCTGAGGCTGCTGGGCCTCATGGCCTCCTGCATCCTGCTGGTCGATCATGCCAGATGGCATATGCGGGCTCTGCAGTGGGACCTGAAGTTCCAGTGGGCGCAGCACCAGGGCAACCTGTCCGATCACGTCCAGATCTCGGAGGGGACTGCAAAACAGTTGCAGTGGTGGCTCTCGAACCGGCAATGGGTCATGGGCAGATCCCTCTCCCTTCCCCAGCCAGAGCACACAGTCGTGACGGACGCGTCCCTTCTGGGATGGGGCGGTCACATGGGAGAGGCGGAGATCAGAGGCCTCTGGTCTCCGGCGGAGTCCCGGCTCCATATCAACATTCTGGAGCTCCGGGCGATCCGACTTGCACTCAAGGCATTCCTTCCCTCTGTCAAAGGGAAGGTAGTGCAGGTGTTCACAGACAACACCACCGCCATGTGGTACTGCAACAAACAAGGCGGGGTGGGGTCGTGGACCCTATGTCAGGAGGCTCTGCGCCTCTGGACATGGCTGGAACATCAGGGCATATTCCTGATGGTTCAACACCTGGCAGGTTCCCTGAACGCCAGGGCGGACGAACTCAGCCGCAGGTGCATGATGGATCACGAATGGCGTCTTCACTCGGAAGTGGCGCAAGGACTCTTTCTACAGTGGGGAGAGCCTTGGTTAGATCTATTCGCCACCGAAGAGAACGCGCAATGTCCTCAGTTCTGCGCGTTGGAATTTCCAAGGCGGCACTCGCTCGGCGACGCTTTTCGTCGCGAGTGGAGTTGCGGTCTGTTGTACGCTTTTCCGCCTATACCACTTCTACCCAGAGTGTTGAAGAAGATTCGGCGCGACCGGGCCCAAGTCATCCTTGTGGCTCCGGACTGGGCTCGAAGAGTTTGGTATCCCGAGCTACTCAGTATGAGCGTCGATCCCCCGATCCGTCTGCCTCTTCGGGAGGATCTTCTGTCGCAGCAGCAGGGGACGGTCCTCCACCCGAACCTGTCCAGTCTCCACCTGCTTGCGTGGAGATTGAGCGGCGGCAGTTGATTCCTTTCGACTTGCCTCCCGAAGTTTGTGATGTGATTCTGGCAGCCAGGCGTCCCTCCACTAAGGTGGTATACGCCTGCAGGTGGAACAAGTTTGTGGCATGGTGCACAGCAAAGGCTGTGAATCCTCTCTGCCCCTCTTTCTGAGGTTCTTCTGTTCCTTCTTTCTCTGGCCCAACAGGGTTCTGCCCTGGGTACCATCAAGGGCTATCTTTGTGCAATCTCGGCCTTCCTCAGGCTCCCTGATCAGCCCTCTCTTTTTAAGTCCCCTGTTGTTAACAGGTTTCTAAAAGGCATTACACACCTCTTCCCTCCTGTTCCGTTTGTCATGCCTCAGTGGGACTTGAACTTGGTTCTTACCTTTTTAATGTGCGCTCCCTTTGAGCCTCTACATAACTGTCCTCTTCGTCTTCTTACTTTGAAGACAGCCTTTCTGGTGGCCATCACCTCCGCTCGGCGGGTGAGTGAGCTCCAGGCTCTATCATGCAAACCTCCCTTTCTGTCTGTCTGGCCATCCAGACAAGGTTGTTCTCAGGACGCGTCCGTCCTTCTTGCCAAAGGTGGTTACTGCCTTCCACATTGGGCAGACCATCACTTTGCCCACCTTCTTTCCGCCTCCGCATCCTTCCAGAGAGGAAGAGAGGCTCCACCGTCTGGACCCAAAACGTGCGCTTTCCTTTTATATCAACCGCACACAACACTTCCGGGTGGATGACCAGCTCTTTGTTGGCTACGTGGGCGCCAAAAAGGTCGGGCGGTGCACAAGAGAACCATCTCTCGCTGGGTCACCTTGTGTATCAAAGCCTGCTATTCTTTGGCTAAGAAGGAGCCTCCTGTTGGGCTGCGTGCCCATTCCACCAGGGCAACGGCTGCTACCACGGCTTTAGGCCGCGGTGTTCCGCTGCAGGATATATGTCAGGCAGCTACGTGGGCCTCGCTGCACACGTTTACCAAGCATTACTGCCTTGACTGCCAGGTCCGGAGGGACGGCTTTTTTGGCCGTTCTGTCCTCCGGGACTTCCTTGTCTGATCTTTGTTCGCAGACCCACCACCCGGGTTGGTATTGCTGGGGTATCTATTCTAAGGTAAGGAATCTGTCACTAACGTGTCTTTCAGATGCACAAGTTACTAACTTGTGTAACGATATATCTGTAAGAGACAGTAGTTAGTGACAGATTCCTACCGCCCACCCATCCTCCCCGTTCTGCGAACTGATTTCTAGGGTTAAGGACATTCCTTTCAGGGCCCTAGTATTTTTCAGACACCTATGTCCGCTTCTTGCATGGCTCTGCGTTCCTGGCGCGGAAAGTCGTGTACATAACTGACGTCAGCGCGCAGGGGCGGCGTCTAAGTACTGCCCGCGACATCATCCCGGCGATCACGACGCCGACGACGGACGCGGAGCCGCACGACGCCGCCTACCGACGCGCAAGGGTACTGCTACGCAAAAAACTTTCCGGATCCAGCCTGACGCCTGGGGATATTCTAAGGTAAGGAATCTGTCACTAACTACTGACTCTTACAGATATTTAGTTACACAAGTTAGTAACTTATGCGGCAGCAAGAGCGGGGACTCACTGACCTCGAACAGGCCATTATGAGTCTGGCAAACAAACTCAAGGTCTTGGAAAATTCACAGAGCAGGTACCCTCCATTTGCTTGGATTATTAGCCCAGGCTACTGCTCTGGATGTAACTGAATTTATGCGGCCTTTCATTAAAGGACATTTTACTTTCAGCTCATTTGTGGGCGTCTGCCACAGATTTGGCTGGAGGTACGTTTATAGTGGCCCTCCAAGACACTGAAAGACACAAGCCTACTTGAAAGTTACTGCTTCCCTCAAACACGATTTGAAATATGAAATCAGATGCATGTATCCACCTTTTTCCAGATATAGGGGTTGTCATGCAAATGAAGAGGCAGCAACCGAAGTCCATCAGAAAGAAACTGTTGAGCTTTTGTTGTTTGACATCACTCTAGTTCTTGCCTAAGTGGAAGGTGTTCTACAGGGACCTATGTTATCTCGTCTCTTCAATGGCAGCAGCTCACTCCTTTTTAGAGGACATCAGGGTGGGCAATCCTAAAGGCTAATCTTAAGTACTGAAGTAAATAAGCATTTAATGGAAGGAATGCTTGCCTTAATCTCAGCGACTAGTAATTACTCTGGGCTGCATTCCAGTCCGATTTTTTTGCCCAATGTGCCTCTCCATGGAAGAACCACGCTCATCCAAATCAATTTTGGTGCTGCGCCAATAGGAGAAGTCCAGTCCGAACTGCCAGTCTGGATCCTCTCTGAATGGCAAACAAATAACCCGAGACCAGTTTGGTCTTGCTTGGACCGTCTCCGAGATGTACAGATTAAGTAGGGTTGGTGTGTGTGCTTGACTACTAGTGCTCCAGCCTAAACCCGAATGCTCCCTGCTGTAACCTAGGGAACTGGGGGGCTTCAGTTAGGTTTCTTTTTCCTTTGGTTAGACACAAATTTTAGGTTGCCATATGCTGTTAGTTTCTCCAGCACATTTTCAATCACCTTGGTTCAAGCTCTCCTTTTTCCTATTCGCTTTAGTGTAATAAGTTCATTTACACCATGTGGATATTCAGACTTTAGGTGTCTGTTGTCGAAGACTTATTGTGCATGAGACCAATACTTACAATGAGCTTTGGGTCAACCTACGTCTTATCAGGGGTTAGCTTTCTTGTCAGTCTCATTTGCTTGCTTTTTATTCAAGTTGGCGTGTGTAAATGAAGAACGGCTCCAACGATCTTCTCCAGCCAGACAAAACGTTCCCCTCCCAGCCTCTGGTGACACAATCCAATTTCAACTTCAGCAATCAGCCTTTCTCGATAGAGCTTTAAACAGGACTTTAAGCCCCTCCTATGTCAGGACCCAGGATATGAAATGTAATCTTAAGACCCTCTTAAGACAGAAAACATGATTTTACACTTTTAGTCACAAAAGTACATTTTTATAGGCAACTATTTTCACTCTCTTTTCTTGATAACCAGAGGGCAGTATGTACTACATTTTACTTTGAGTAGCTTTTTATGACTATCTGGCCATACTATGCAACTTAGACTTATGTTTCTGGAGGCGAAGTCACTTCCTGTGCAAAGATAAGAAAATAAGCAGCTTGTTTCCATCAGTGGTCTACTTCAGATCTCCATTGTCTTTCCTGCCTCCAAGATAGTATCAATTACTAGGATGCCTCTATCAATATCAATGACTTCACTTGGCTCAGTAGGGAAACTCCTAACAATAGACATCGCTAAAACGATGTAACACTTTTTTTAACCTTATTCGATGCAGGTTGCTGTCCTGCACTGTTCTTACTCCTTCCCATTCCGTCCATTAAACTCAGACAAAAGCCGAGATGGTTCCGTTCCAGGAGCTGGCCTATATCTGGTTTCCACGTATCCTCTGCACATTGGGACAGTCCTGCTTAACGCCGTTTTACACAGAGTACTCTGTGACTCTCCGATCGACAACTAATAGGACACACACATACCCGGCCAGACATCTTAGAGATTTACAGCGTCGCCTACTTAGCACAAGGGACGGGCCATTCATCATCTGGTCTCCACCTTGGATTTATATTATTTGGATATCATTATTATGGAATATTGATATCTACTTGGATGAACAGAATAGGGTGAACCATTGGTCTTCTTTAATAGCACAGCTGTGCTGTTTACAGAACTATACAGTGAGACATTAAGCCCTAATGAAGTCGATATATATTCGACGAAACACATGTTGGCTACTGGTTACTGGGAAGAACATACTGTGTGAACAACCATAATAAATGACTTGTGGAGTCCAAGACTTGGAGTAACGAATTTACGTGTGAAGTTCAAAGAACTCATTATTGATGAAGATAGTATTGCGAAAACAACTATATATAACTTGTAAACAGTGTGTACCAATAGGGTTTATATGACTCAGTCCTGTTTAAAACCGGTCTTTACTACAGTGTTTCAACCCGAATTGCCAATGACCACATACTCCTGGCTGTTTCTACACCTTTCCTATTTGCTTCTGCAGCACCCCCTTCAAAATCCAATTGCCCTCTGCTGTCAGATTCTCCTTATTGGAGGTTATAATGGAGCAAAAGGGCTAGGGCCCGCAGTGAAGGGGGCCACGTAGCAGCACACTTTGGCACCAAAATAGTTGCCTTCCGGTTTCTCTAATAGACTGTAATTCACCCGCAAATCTCCCATCCTGGAAATACCAGCCTAATGACTGCTGGCCCATTCACAAAGGGAATCCTAAATCTGCACTTGTTGAAGTATTTTTCCTCACTGGTGTAGAATTACTACTTTAACTTATCCACAACTTTAATGTATTTTTGTTTTAAAGGCTGCTGTTTCCACAGTGTAGAATTGTACAGTATGTACAATTATGCACCGTGAAAAGACAGCCCTATGTGCAAATGCATATTTTGTTTTCACCACACGAAAAATATTTTCCCCTTGGCAAAAAACCCTGCTGTTCCATGGTTTGAATGGGAATGGATCACCCCTAAACTTTATAGAAGGGGAGCTACGCAGGCCATTAGCTAGCGTAATATTCAAGTCATACTCCAGGTTGGAAAGGGTCGGAGAAGAGTTTGTAAATGCTTAGAAACACACAAGTTTGTTGAAGTTTACAAGCTGACACAGCAAACCAAGCCTTATTGCTCCCACTCTCTACTCCTTGTGTAGGAGTGATTACTGCATGATTCTACAAATTCATGACAAAGAATTGCACAGTAGTAAAACCAGTTATGCCTGATGGGTATCTTTTTTTTTTTTTTGGATGGCAGTCTGAAGTAAATGGAACCATTTGTAGCCGTTAAATGCTTTGTGAATCGGCCCCTATGTTTTTAAATAGAAAGTTACTTTCAGATAGAGACTTGTAGCTGCAGATTACTCACCTTTTGAATATTCCCCAGGCATCAGACTGGATCTGAAAACTTTTCAGCAGTACCTCAGTGTGCAGTCAAGTGACGCGTGTGACTCGGGACTGCCGCCATTCCACTCCGGAAATGGCATGTGTGGCCCATATAGGCACCACTACTGCATGCTGGCATCAGTTCCTTTCCATGTGGCGAGATGTGGATCCAGTGCTCTCTTTGCATCTCCCAGAGACATTTACCTCGAAATTTCTTCAGTGTGCAAGGGATGTGTCACCCCTTATGACAGGTTTCAAGTCCGGTAGTGACTGTCACAAGCAAATGCCTGTGATGGATCCCCACCAGGTATGCCTGTGGTGTCTGGGGTTGTGCCATGACTCCAAGGCCTGCAGCAACTGCACATTGATGAACTTAAAAGCCATCAGGGACCGTGAGGTGAAACTTTGTCGCCCAGCACAAAGACTCCTTGTAGAGGCCACTCCAATTTGTGGTCCTTGTCCAAAGTTTGGTCCCAGTCGCGCTCCCGGAGCTACTCAAGAGGCCGGTCTTCATCATGATCCAAATCCTCAGGTACATTGAGGAAAGAAGCATAAGAAAACAAAGCAGGATTATGCTCCCTCGCGCCACGCCCATTTGTCTGAGCTGGGGTAGCGCCACTCATCCTGCTCCTGAACTCGGCCGAACTTTGAAGCCGATCCGACACCCGAATTTCTGGGACCAATGGCCACTCCACGCCAAATCAGAGTTTTGCGCAACCATGCTCTGGCTCTACGGATCTTTGCTGACTCGCTCTGGTGTGACTTTGGGCCCCAAGAAGCCGAGAGGCCTTCCTTCTGCAGGAGTGCCGACAGGTTCGCCCTTGGCATCAGTTAGACCCTCCAAGCCCATCTTGCCCTTACAGGAGCACAGCCACCTGGTTAGAGACAGACATCACCGATTCTACCCGAGTTGGCAGGCAATACCTTCGGACAGGTGGGTTCTACAGATCGTCCTTGGGTGTTATGCCTGACGCTTCCTTTCTTCCACTCTGCACCTTCCACCATCTCCCCAGCGACTGAGGATCTTATCTCCATTTTGCTGCAGGAAGTGCAAGCTGTTTCGGCCTAAGGAGCGATGAAGAGGGTGCCTGCGCCAGAAGTGGGTCATGATTCTTATTCCCGCTACTTTCTGGTGCCCAAGAAAGATAGAGGCCTGCTGCCTATTTTAGACCTGCACCTTCTCATTGCCTTCCTCCAGAAGGAGAAATTCAAAATGCTCACCTTAGCCCAGGTCTATCTGCCCTCGAACCTGGAGACTGGATGGTGGCATTGGACCTGTAAGACGCCTATTTCCATATACCTGTTCTGCCAGCCCACCAGCACTACCTGCGGTTTATGGTGAGATAGGAGCATTTTCAGTTTGCAACCCGTCTGTGAACTCTGGCATCCTTTCTGCCTAAAGTTGTGATGCTGTTCCAGGTCAGCCAAACCATCACCCTGCTGGTGTTCTATGCTCCACCTCACCCCTCTAAGAGGGATGAGTGATTCTATCGCTTGGACCCCAAGAAAGCACTGAGCTTCAAAATAAATCATACCAAAGAATACCAGGTGGATAATCGGCTCTTTGTGGGGTATGCTGGAGCGAAGAGAGTCAAGGCTGTGCAGAAGAGACCCATCTCCTGCTGGATCATGCTCTGTATTAAGATCTGCTACGCATTTGCTAAAAAGCAGCCTTCGAAAGGACTGCATACTCACTCTACCAGGGCCGAAGCTGCTACCACTGCGTTGGCACACCGATTCCTTGTCCCGGACATATGCCCGGCAACTACATGGGTGTACCTCCATACATTCATGAAGCACTATTATCTGGACAGCCAGGTTCGCCGAGAGGGGCATATTTTCCACTCAGTCCTGCAGGACATACTATTTTGAGTCCATTCACAAACCCTTTTCCAATAGGTACTGCTTTGGTATCTATTCAAAAGGTGAGGGATCTGTGGCTAGATGTCTCTATCAGAAGAACAAGTTACTTACCTTCTGTAATGCTTTTTCTGGTCCCAAGTCTAGGAATCTGCACACTGATCAACGTCACTTCTTTTTTTGGGCTCTGTGTCTGGGATCGCAGACAGCCTCAAAAGCAACTGACAGCACGCAGGGGCGGTCCCTATATGAGCCCCGTATATCATTTCTGGAGCAAAACGGCATTAGTGTGGAGCAGCACGGCGTCTCCTGGCAGCGCGCCATGGTAGTGCAAAAAAAATTCCGGATCCAGTCTGGCGTATGGGGAATATTCAATAGGTGAGGAATCTGCGGCTAGATAGTCTCTTCCAGAATAAATGTTACCAAAGGTAAGTTACTTCTTTGATCAATTTTTTTCTCATTGCAGTAGTTCCAACTGTTAAGGTGATTGCTAAATATCTGTACATCAGTTCTCCTTGGTGCGCATGTGCACTCTATTTTCAGCTCTCCCACACACGTATAGTCTGTTTCCACACTGTAGCCTCATGCCTTGCACTACTGCCCCTTTCTCGTCCAGGTGGAGCAGCAGTTTCCAGAGTGGGTTCAACGTCTCCTCCTACCAGCGGGCGCTTCTGGAGCCGGGTCACTCTCTGGTGTCTTCCTGCGTCGTGATGAGCTACAGGAGCAGCTCCTCGACCTGGAGCGCCGGATTCTGACTGCAGCAAGGGAAGAACATAAAAGGTCGACACAGCACACCTCTGCTCGTGTGGGGGTTGCCCTTCAAGGAGGAGGACTCAGTGGTGTTACAGAGGAGGTGAGTGGTCAAATACAGTCTAACATCCCTTGAGGATTCTCTCTCTCGCTCTCTCTAGATCCCCCATAGTAATGGAAGTCTGTGGTTTGCTGATCCGTTCCTGCTGCTCTGTAGATTGATACACCAGCCTTTTACCAGCAGCGACCCCTTTCCCACACGTGATGTCGCTAGTAATGCCAGTGTATAGACAGCACGCGGGCCGGGGAGGCTCAGCCGGACCGCTGAGGGGCCCGCGACAAACCCCTACCGAGGGGTGGACCCCATGAGCGGGAAGGCACATATTCTGGGAAAAATCTGAGCGCCTGATTGGGCAGCATGGATTAAAGCGACCAATCAGCTGGGGCCCCGCGGGGATCTCCATCTGGTTATAAGGGCAGGGGAGTCCCCAAGGCGATCATGAGCCTTCACCATTGGGGAGCCTAGTCGTCGGAACGAGGTTGGTTTTCGCCAACTGGGGGGAGTTTGCTGTGCAACACCAGGAGGAGCACAATTGGAGGAGCCACTGCGCATCACTGTCCGAGCTGAGACTGCAGTGGACAGCAGCGTGCCTGGAGTGCGCTGCACGTTCAGCGGGGCAGCTGTGTGGTTGTAGCACGCTACACGTTTCGTGACGCTGCCTGCTTTGCGTTTCTGGTGGCGTGAGAAGGATTTTGGCTTTGGTCTTACTGTGGCAGGCAGTGGCGTGTGGAGGAGCACTCTGCCCTTTCTGGCCCCAGAATTAACCTTAATGTAGCAGGCAGCGGCGTGTGGAGGAGCGCACTGCCCGTACTGACCCAGGATCCAGTTAATTCAGCGGGCAGCGACGTGTGAGGGAGCGCGCTGCCCATTTGGATCCTTTAGGGATTGGAGTTTCTCCGGCGTGCCGTTTGTCGGATGGACAGCGGCGTGGTGAGGAGCGCTCTGCCCATGTGAAGCGTGGTAAAGTCGGTCAGTAGCTTTGAGAGTAGCACGCTTCCAGCGAAGAACTCTCAGGCGTGCCTTTTTGTTGAGCAGGCAGGTGCATCAAGGGAGCGCGCTGCTCAAGTGAAGTGTGATAAAAAGTCGGGCAGCAGCGTGAAGAAAAGCACGCTGCCCATGAATAACCACTCACCCCCCCTCCTGAAGGCCACTCTGGGGGGAGCTCCTGGAGCGTGGCCGGCTTAGTCGAGGCTAACCAAAGACTGGCCGCCCACGACCCACCTAGTACAGGACTCGGCCTCCTCTTAAAGGGCCAGCACCATTAAAGGCATTGCCCCCTTGGCAACTGTTCAAACTTTGGCATAAGAGCTTGGGTATCTGGATGAGTTAGCCCATTGGTTTGGTTAAAGTCACCCCCTACTCTGCAGTACTGACCAGGAGCGGTTGAGCCATAGGGAGAGCAGCGCTAAAAAGAAAATAATAACATTAAGCACCGCCTTTCACGTTAACCTAGTACCCAAGGGACAAGACAGGAACAAGAGGGCGCAATGCCCGGAATCAAAAGTGCTGGCACCCGTCCTTGGGGCTCTGGGAGGGAGCGTCACAAGCCCGCCAGGTACAGGAGCGAAGACTAGGATGACGAGGGGCGGTCAAAGCCAGCAAAGCGCGGAGCGGAGAGCCAGGACACACTACAAGGGACCAGAGCTGGATGGCGGCCTGCAGGAGCTGCTGGGGAGAGCACGGAACCTGGTGGTAAGTCGAGGCAAGGATTGAGTCAGCAGGCAAGTGCGGGAAGCCCTCCAGCTGGACAATCCCGGGGAGCAGTCTGGAACAGGCAGTAAAAAGCCAGTAGGCTCCAACGTCAAGGTCCTCGAAGCGAGAGGCTTGCAGCCGGAAAGGCAGCCCCTGCAGAGAGGCCTAGGAGGAAGCAGCAAGTGCGGCCTCAAGGAAGGAGGAGCCCTGCAACACAACTGCCCATTGTGGAAAGGGGATCTGACACTGAAGATTACAACAATCAGGGGGGCGGATGGAGCCTGTAGCCAGTCCAGCGGCAGCCAGGACGTCCGCAGCAGAGCAAACCATGGACATGGCTGGAGAGAACGGTGAGCCACAAGTGCGTAGCTTTGTGTGTGTGGGGAGGGGGTGGGGGGCCAGGGTAATGATGGCACTGCACCGCGTGCTTCCGGAGTGACATCGGGGGGGGATTGCTAACTATGGCATGGTGGGAGTACTGAACGCAGCAGCGCAAGTGGCCTTAGGGCACCAGGCTACCTCTGGGCAGGGAGCAATGGGGGAGCCGTGGCCACACATTGCTGGGCAATGGCAGGGTGGGCCTGGGCCCTGGGGACAAAGCTTACCCCCATTCACCTGTGTGCCATGGTGGCCAAAGCAGGGCTCGGGTAGCCCTTTACCGCCGACTGGCCCTCCGTATTTCTGGCAGGGCATGAGCCCATAGCAAGGTCAGAGCAGGAGGGCAACCAGTATGACTTCATCAGCCGTAGGCAACCCACAATCAGCAGAACAATAAGAAGGGACAGCCGTAGGGCAGTCCAATGCGGGGGGCAGCAGAGTGGCACAAGGAGAGGATAGCAAGCTAACGGGCAGCATAGCAAGTAAGGAGCCAGAGCCACAGACGCCCACTGACCCCACAAAGGCTTGGGTCGGGGCCGGAGCAGCAGTGGGAGGGGAAGGTAAACCCACTAGTGAGTACATGAGACCTTCACCAGGCCACACACCAATAATAGCCAGAGCGACAGGATTGGCTAGCCTAATGCCAGTGTATAGATTGATGCTCCTCTTCCTGTTAACCTGTGCAGCCCCGCCTCTCACACCTGTTGTCCCTGGTAACGTCAGTCTATAGATTGATGCATCCGCCTCCATTACCTGCTAATTCCGCTCTCTCATGCATGATGTCATTGGAAATCTCAGTCTATAGATTGAGAACCTGCCCCTGTTACCTGTGCAAGTCTCTCTCACATACACTTGATGCCTGGTAATACTGGTCTGTAGAGTGACGCACCTCTTGTTTCTTTTCAGGATGTCCACGAGATAGTAAACCGCGCTCTGAGCCGGTTTAGCGAGGACCGCATTGGACTTGTAGATTACGCTCTGGAGTCTTCTGGTATGTTACCACAGTCAGTCACTAGTGCTGGAGTGAAGTGGGGATGTAAATGATAGGCTTGATTTAACACTAATTCATGCCAGCGACGTCTGGGTGGGACAGCCGGGGGGGGGGGGTAGAAAAACAGCAAAAATCCCTTCCACAGTAGAAGACAGAGTATATTTTGAGCAACAGAGAAGTAGCATGATTCCTTTCTGAACGCCTTGCAGTTTTCCATGCCCACCTCCTAGTCCCGTAGCTAGCTGAGGCATGCAGTCTGGTTTCCGATCTTGTCCACCATTATAGCTGTACACACACTCTGTAGGAGGGGTGTCTAGGGAATTTGGTAATGACCATTTTGCAGTCCAAGAACGAAATAAATGTCTGCAGTAAAACAAGCAAGAAACATTGGCAAAGCCAGTAGGTCTGGTATTAGTTGCTAAAGTGTGCTCTTACCACAAAAGAGCGAGGCATGGGAGGGAATCAGCAAGCGCGGACTGAGGCTTCAGTAGAAAAGTGCAGTTCAGTGGATGCACTCTAGTGCTGCCAGAAAAATACACCCAAACGGCCAGTAGCGTTAGGTGAGAGATGAATACTCAACTGGGCTGAGCCATGCCGTGATTGACAAAGTGTCAAGTCAGTGGTTGAAGGAGGCTGCCCGAACAAAAGCTTGTGGCTGAAAGGTGTGGACCCATGGCCTTTTCTATATATATCGTAAGCAGTAGGCCTGCTTGACAGCTGTCAACCCAGACATAATGAGAGCTTATTCCCTTGGAAACTATCTAAAACAGTGGTTCCCAACCTTTTGAGTTCTGGTGACCCCCACTTAATCATTACTGGAATCCAGGGACCCCCACTGAGTCATTACTGGAAGCCCCTGGCCTAAGCATTGTCGATGATTTGAACCGCAAAACATTAGACAAAAAATGCACAAAAAAGCATTCATCTAACAAATACCCAAATGATGACACATTTTATTTAATTCGCAAACACATAAATGAAACAAAATCTTAATTTTAATAAAAATGTGGGAGCTTTTCTAAATTCAATTGAGGCCACTCATGGTCCATACTATATTCTGTTTGATGCACCTGCACTGCTCCCACGAACCAATCTGACGATACTCATTTAATTTTTAGCCTCCAGTTTCAAATTCCTTCACATTTACAGAACTTTTTAAAATGTTCAGTTGTACATTTAGCTTCTTTATTTGTATACACTTTATCAATCTTAATATTATTTAATTTTCTGAGTATTCGCTGACCCCCTGAGGCTTTGGGGACCCCGGACCACAGGTTGGGAACTACTGATCTAAAAAATTGAGAGTGCTGCCAAACTACTTTGGTTTCCCAAAACACCAGGAAGCTTAAATGCATAAAAGATCGTTTGGATCCCTTTTACACAAACTTGCTTAACATTGTGGAGATGACATGGATTGTTATCGGTGGAAAAATGCAGTATTGGAGAGGGAAGGACCCAGGTTGAAATCTGCAGGTAAAGGGTTTTCCACCTGTTTGAGTAATAACATAAAAGAGACAAAGTGGTGCTCAGCAACTTGTAAAACATTTTTGTAATAAACAATATTTTGATTATGTTCACTTTTTTGCTGTTTTCACATTTCATTTAAAAAAAAAAGTTTTGTACCATGTTACGATTACTGGAATATTGTTTACATTGATGATTTTTAGCACATTTTGTTACATAACAGCAGAGCTTTGTATTGTGCCATTACAGATGCCTAGGTTGTAGACCTTCGCATTTACCGCTGCCAGTGAGATGCTTTCTGAGGTTACAGTGTAGAGATGTGAGACTTGCGGCCTATCCTTGACCACGTTTCTCGTTTTGCTCGTTCTCTGTCAGGGGCGAGTGTCCTTAGCACGCGTTGCTCGGAAACCTATGAGACCAAGACCGCCCTGCTGAGTCTGTTTGGTATCCCCCTGTGGTACCAGTCGCAGTCCCCTCGTGTGATTTTGCAGGTAAGGAAACCAAGCAGGTATTTCAGCACGTCCTCTTTCGCACATATACAAGCCATGTAGCAGGCTGCAGCAGTGCAAGACACCCTCACATAGAATCTGTATTGCAGACAGTAGCAGTGCTAGCTCACCTCACACAGAAGCAGTACAGCACAGTTTGCAGCAGTGCAAGCGTCCCTTGCCCACAATAAAGGTGCAGTAAGCGGCCAAGCTTCTAGCACATAAATAACATACACAGCACATGCAGCAGAAGTGCACAGAAGAGGTAGAACATGGCAGCAATGCAAGCCTTCCTTCTCACAAACAATGTGGCAGCAGCAGAGCAAGCTTCCCTCACATGCACCATAGTTACAGATCCCTAAACAGCACCTGTAAGTGTGAACAGTTTGACAAGCCTCCTGAATTGCTAGATGAGCAGGCACAACTGAAAATATATTTGCTTAAAATTAAGAATATAAGCATCTGCACATAGAGAGGGACCAATTTTGGATATCTAATCTCTGTCACACAACTTAATTATGCTGCATTTTAAGGCTTTTGCTTTGGGCACTGGACAATGGGCTGTATGGCAGCAGATGGGCCTCAAGTCAAGAAGATGGTATTCCCCATTTCCCTGGAGCCTGGGAGGGTTAGTTCACCGTAGAGGTGAATGCTTACTGAGCTAGAACTGGGGGAATAGGCACAGTGATTACCCAACTTGACTTCTACTCCATGCTGCTAGTAAAGTCGGGCAAGTCCGCTTGTTGTCATCAGGACTTGGAGAGCAGTTGAAAGACTCAAACTGTGTCTCTTTAGTCTATGTCACTGGATCAAAAAAGTGTGTGCTAGGGTATCTCTCGATCACTAGGTAGCCATGAGAGCTTGTTACTTATACAAGACCAGCCTCTGCACCACATTTTATACTATTCTAGTGAATCGACTAGGTGGTATCTACCTTCTGCAGGATGGATTGCCCTTCAAGGCAAAGCTGGGATAGTAAGAGCATCCCTTGATTGTCGGGGTCCTGCTGTGTCCTAGAAAGAGACTGTGGCTTTGCAGTGATTGGCGGAAAGGTAACCAATCACTTATTCACTCCCCATCCTAGGCTGTTGCATGTTTTATTTCTGTTCTCCTTTTCTGCAGCCTGATTCGAACCCTGGAAACTGCTGGGCCTTCCGTGGCTCCCAAGGCTTTGCTGTTGTCCGGCTGTCCAGTCACATCCGCCCCATAGCTGTCACCCTGGAGCACATCCCCAAGTCACTGTCGCCCAAGGGCTCCATACCTAGCGCTCCCAAGGACTTTGCAGTCTACGTGAGTATGAGCAAGACAAAAGTGGGGAGAGTACAGGGGTAAGCTGGTGTAAGGTCAAAGAACAACTCTTCCTCTGTATGTGGGGCAGGACAGGTGTTGGGGATATATGTTTTATCGCATGTTTGTAAAGTGCCTGTATGTATTTCTTTTGGTGCCTGAGAACCGTTGTAAATTCTAAG